>MU119264.1:0-153461 GCA_014904845.1 Acephala macrosclerotiorum
TATTAATAATATAGCGAGTTATTAAGTTATAAAAAGTGTAACTTTTGGTGTAAAATGGGGGGGTGGGCCGTGTTTGGTGGCCCCAGCTCTTACTTGCTTGGACCCGCATTCATAGGTATTCCACAGCAGAGCAGAAATCTAGAAACTCAGACAAATTAGAACCAGCTATTAGCTCGACAGAGGACCAGCGACCGTGAGGGACCTCTGAAGGGCACTTTGACGAGCGTTTCCTTGAAGCCTTCCTAGAAGATTATGTTCAAACTAGAGATGCATCAGTTTTCGGTGCGGTGCACAAACTTTTAGACCCGCAAATGCTCGACCTGCAAAAAGCATTTGAGCCGGCATTCAGAGCCCAGCACAGAACTACTAGCGCCATGAGCAACCATCTTAACGAGCCTAGGATCATAAGTCTGTGTTTTCCAGGCATTTTTCAAGGCATTTTTAAACGACGAAAACTGAACTCGATGACTTTACTTTAAAAGTATAAAATACGCACAAATCAGAATTATTTGAACTTGTATTACGATATTTATAAAAAGCTATAGTGAGTTTGTAAAGCAAATTTGAGTTAATTTAGTTTCGTGATTAAAAATCGAAATTTAGTTTTAGCACTCATTTATTAGCGAGAAGGCCCGAAGAGCCCTGTAAAACACAGACTTATGATCCCAGGCTCGTAAGGTCTTTAGTTCTGAGCTTATGAAAAGCATCGATGGTTCACAGAGAGATATGATCCTCTTAGGCGACATGCAAGTGAAATAGAGTGGCGGAAATGTATGGATTGACTTGATCAAACAAGAAATACCACATTGAAAGCGTCGGAAAACATGGTTGCTTCCATTGGAGAAAGTTTGGCCCTTCAAGAGAAGAGCGTAGAGTCTCTTGGGGAGATGATAACACTACTAACAGAATTTCTCTTCAAAAAATTTGAAAATTCATTGAGAGGAGTCAAGGGCAAACTCCGAAAAGTGCGGATTCTGAGAAAGGTCGGGAGTCGCACTCTGACCGGCTTGATGACGACGATGATGGTCTTTCACAAAGCTCCTCGGAAGACCAAGACGAGGATGGTGGACATGACGAATAATCCTTCTACGCAGGTTTTAGCTTGCCTTTCCGAGGTCATATTTGAACGTTGAATGGGCCTGGTGCTGTCTCTTGCGTTGATGAACGTTTGAAGTTTTAACAATACGTGAATACTCTAGAACTGAGGACATTTTGGTACTACTTCAGATATCCCGGGCAATCTCCGGCTGAGCCATAGTTGTGACCAGTCTTGGGGACTCGCCCTTTCTTAAATTGCGAGAATCATTCTCCGACTTCTCGATCCTCTTCCCAATGCACATATCGCATGAAAGGCCAATGCCAAGTTGCATGTCGAATCTTCTTCCCCCAAATATACAACGGAACCCACTACGTCAAACATCCGTTAGCTACTCGCCCTAGTTTATTGTACTTTCGTCAAGAAAGGAGATACTCACAAACAACAACACAGCCGCAGAGATACCAGCCATTGCTCCGTAAGCATCAATATATCCCGACTCCGCAATCCACGGATTCGTATAAAAGGACAACAAAAAGCCAAAAGCCGCTGCATCCCGTCAGTACGTATTTCTTCCCCAAACCGGATTTTGAGTGAACTGAACTCACATTTGAATGCCATAGTAGTCAAAGTGACCTCCCCAGCAATCGGCCTATATGCATCAATAACATAAACCAACGCCACATTCGTCGCCTGCACAATCGAGAAATTCAATAAGGCTAGCCCGACCGTAGGACACATCCAATGCAACTGCTTCTCAATGCCCACTCCGTACAAAACTAACGCTAACGGTGTCGTTATCAAACTGATTGTAATAGCAGGAAGTCTCATTTCTGGCTCGCGGATGCCACCATTTCGTTTGGTGAAGAAATCGGCCGTCATGTCGCCGACGTGCCCTCCGCAGAAGACACCGATGAGTGCGCCGATGATGGCGGCGATGAAGCAGAGTCCTGTTTGGTAGGGTTGCATGTTGTAAGTGGTTGAATATGCAGATGCAACGTTCGAGGTCACGGCAACGATGAACCCGATGGTGGCTGACTGGACTAATGAACACCAGAGAATGGGAGGGAGGAGAATGAGTCCGAAGGGTCGGATAAACAGTTTCCAGAAGCTTTCGGAGGTATGCGTCCCCGAGAAGACGGCAAGTCGCTGGATATACGACTTCTTGGCTGGCGTGTTGGTTGCTGCTTCATGATGTGTCGAGCTTGATGCTGCTTGTTTCTCGTCTGGGATGTCGGAGAGTGTTTGGACGTTTTCGGAACAGGAATCAGGCTCGATGTCTCGACGGTAGGCAGTTTCGGGGAAGGTCAGGTATGCGAGGATTGTGGTTGCTCCGATCAAGGCAATTGCGACGTAGTAGATGTATCGCCAGTTGTGGTCGATTGTTATGAGGCTGTATATGTTAGTTGAGGTATCTTCAAGGTGGTGGGGTCAAGTTTTACCCCGCGATGATGATTCCTCCCGAGACACCTGAGACGAGAGCAGCAGCATACATTCTGAAGAAATGATTAGTATGATATCTTGTAGGAGGAATTTGGCTTCTTACGCCATGACTGTTCCTCGTTCATGCAAGAAGAAGACATCAGCGATTGAGAGAGGCGCCATTGTTTCTGCCGCACCTGCTGCAAACCCAATGAGGATTCGAGCAGCCAAGAAACTACCATATGTGTATGTGCGTGATGCCCAGATTGCACATATTAGATACAAAGTATAGCTAGTGAGGTAGATAGGTCTCCGGCCATATTTATTGACAAGTGGCATCCACTGAGAGGCGATCGGTGTTAGAATTTCCAAGACATGGACAAGATTCAGCTCTGAGAGACTTACAATCAAGTTCCCGGTGCCCTGAAGCAGCGCAGTGGTGGTGAAGAAGTAAGCCGTTTTCGAAATAGCTGAGACCAAGGTTATTTGTTTCCAATTGGGGAAGAATTCTTGAGCTGTCTGGACCATAGCGATTGTCTCAAATTATGTCAGCAAAAATATTTGTGCGAGGAGACAAAGGTAGAACTGACTGGACCAGCAGCCAAGAAGTTGCACATGAACATAGCCAAACATATCACAATTGCCATGTACCATTTGAATGGCTGGCTCCAATTGAGGGGGTCGTTAGCTAGAGCGTAGTCAGTGATATTCCCCCACCCTCTCATCAAGATCGAAAGAGAACTCACGATCATCCGAGGGCGTCGGGACGAGTATAATCTCGTTCGTATGCTCATGTCTATGTCGAACCGTGCCTAAAGTCGCGATACGCTTGACATTAGACGGCTTCTCAACGTCGCCAACCTCATTCGAAGAGACAGCTTGCACCGGCTGCTCGATGCCGGTAGACATTATGAAAGTGGTTCGACTTCTCGGAACTTGTTAGCTAATATCGAATGTTTCTGCAAATATGCTGCTGATGTTAGTCTGCTCTCCGGAGAAAAGTGCTCTCTTGTATCAAGGTGAGCCTCGCAATCATTCATCATGGAGAAAAATTCGCTAAACGCCCCAGACCCCCGCAATTTGCGGAGGCGGGAACCAAATTACGGCTGCCGAATCCCAGGGGTTCGTCCCCTTGTCTCGCTCGCTTGCCCACATTCCGAACCTAGCTGAACCGCATACTACCTACAGGGCCTTTTAATTGTTAAAACGTCGCCACCCAGATTACCCAATTACAGACCAAAAAAAGAAGATCTGGACAGGTGATTGGGCAGACCACTCGGAATTTCGACAGAATTTGGACGTATTTTCTCTCGCTTAGCAATTAAAAGGCCCTGTAGATAGTATGCACTCTGCCGCTTTCCTCCACCTCAATATCTCGGGCCAACAATTGGATAGTGTCCCCATTTTACATACTGGGGGCGGATAAGACATCTTCAATTTGGGTGTTCTGCAGCGGTTTCTACCCAGCTTTCTGCTAAGTTTGGGTGGTGTTGCCGCAGCCACGCATTGCGCTCGGGTTCGAAGTCTAAAGTCATGCCGATGTCCGCAGCCTGAGACAGATGCCGATGGAGAACGGGAGGTTCCGTGAATGTGGTTGCCCAAGGTCTTTTTCAATATGGAATGTTGCTGAGTCAAGTTGGACAAATCTGCTTTCTCCGGTTGAAAGGGGTCACGTTATCACGCGTTGTTCTTAACCGTCCTTTAACCTGATGGGTTTATAGAGAAGTCCATTCATCTTGTTCCTTTGCTAGATTCGAGATTTCGTTATTCGTCCATTTTTGCAAGATGGGTTCTCGGGGGAATGATTTCTCGTCTTCAGTCATCTGGAAAGACGATCCAAAGTATGAAGAAGCTCGAGTTGGAAGGGTATTCAATCATAGACGACCGGATCGGTATCCTCGAGCTGTTGTTCAGGCAACTTCGGTGAAAGATATAATCGATGCAGTGTTACTTGCGAGAGAATTGAATACACGAGTTTCGGTTCGGTCAGGAGGTCACAGCTGGGCTGCTGTAAGTGTACCAACTCTCTACAGGGTGCTTCACGTGCTCATCTCAACCGCAGTGGTCTGTTCGAGAAGATGCTGTTCTCATTGATCTGGGGGAATTCAAGCGACTTGAATACAACGAAGAGAAATCTACAGTTATTGTCTCTCCGAGCACGACTGGTCGTATCCTCAACACCTTTTTGGCGACGAAAGGAAAGCTTTTTGCTGGGGTAAATTGTTCCAGTTCTATGAAAGTACTAAAAAGTTGACATAAAAAGGGACATTGTGCAGATGTTGGGCTCGGTGGCTTTTTGCTGCAGGGGGGAATGGGATGGAACTGCAAGGTATGTCCAGTACTCTGAGACAACAGATCCAGCATTGACGATCACTTACTAGAATTGGGGGTGGGCGTGTGAGAAGGTCATCGCAATCGAAGTCGTCACAGCTGAAGGGAAAGTCTTGACTTGCAACAAAGATGAGAACAGTTGTCTCTATTGGGCAGCTCGAGGTGCTGGTCCTGGGTTTCCAGGAATCATCACAGCATTTCATCTCGAGGTCAGAGATGCGTTCACAAACATGATGTCGTCGACGTTCATGTGGCCAATATCGCAATTCAGAGAAGTGATGGATTGGGTGGTCAAAGTAAGCATCTTCTTCCACCTCGCTTGAGCATGCTGACTCAAACAGACCGCTCCTCAATGCGATGAATCCACGGAAGTCGTCTCAGTCGGACTTCGACCAGATCCAACCAAAGAAGCCGTCATCCTCGCTGGCTTTCTATCCTTCCAGAATTCTGAAGAAGCAGCTCGGAAGTCATTGGCACTCGTCAATGAGACTCACCCTCCAGGAGCCATCATGGAAGCGATGTGCTCGCCGACAAGTCTTCCAAACGAGTACTGCGCTCAAGACTTGGCAAATCCACACGGACATCGATACACCTCTGAAAATGCCTACATCGAAAATGACGCCAAAGTATCGGAAATTTTAGAAGAAGCTTTCACCACCATGCCGGAAAACACAAAAACCTTCGCGTTATACTTCGCCATGAGCCCTTGTTCCAGACGAGAGCTCAACGGAATGGCTTTGTCAATGCAATCAGATCATTATTTCGCCCTTTACACTGTTTGGGAAGATCCAAAAGATGATACAAGATGTCAAGATTGGGTGAAGAGAGTGATGAATGGGATCGAGAAGCATAGTGTTGGAGCCTATCTTGGAGATTCGGATTTTCAGGTCAGGAGGACGAAATTTTGGGGTGATTCTCAGGCGAGGAAGTTGATGCATGTGAGGCGTGATTATGATCCTGAGGGGGTCATTTGTGGGTATCTTGATGATGGGGATAAGTCTGGGGTTGCGGGGTTAGACAATGTTTTTGAGTGGCAGCAGAAGTCGGAGTGACATGGCGAGTTTTATAGTACTGTTGTACAAGGTGTCCCAGAAACCTCATATCTGTAAGCGGAAGAAAGAGGAAGAACAATGCACAGTAATTGTTGATACTTCCAAAATGTCCAGCATCTTGTGGGTCACTAGAGCCTAGAGTAACAAACAGACATCAAACTAGCCTAGTCAACCTTCAGTAGTTTCTTCAACACAGATTTGGCCATCTGCATCTCCTGATCCTCTGCATATCACTCATCATCCATACCCTTCATCGTTACATTTGGTAGGGTCATGAGGGAAATCCATCAAGCGCCGCCACCCAGTCATTTCGAAATGTTCTTTGCTTGTAGTATTTTTGAGAGCCACGGCGACAACTCTCTCGGCAGACCGTCTGAAGTCAGGGTACACAGTTTTATGTCTGCAAGGTGCGAGGAAATGTCGAGCAAAAGCCCTTGCATTGAGTCATTCGATTTCGCGGGTTGAGAGGTTGGATTTTCGGTTTGGATGCTAACATTCTTTGCTTGAGGAGCACATGTTTCGATTTGGGTGCTCGCATTCGTCGATCGAGGACTGAGTTTGGTGGCTGGCGACTTTGACTTTCTTTGATAGAGGCGAGCAGTCCTCTGGGAACTTCACTGTACTTCCGAGGTGACAAACAAATGAGTCAAGAATGACCATGCTCCTCCCCAGTTGTGCCGTAGCATCGGCCCCTCCATGCATTCGGATGGCAAGCTTCGTGGAGCCGAGCGCCACATCCGGAGAACCTTCCCATCTCGGAACCACCACTTCGCCTCCGTTATCCTCCCCATACCAACTGTGGACATGGCATGGCTCGCAGTACCTACTCCACACGGAAGCAAGTCTTCGAGAAAACATGGTCTCCAATTTTGGGTATTTCATCAACTGGCAGCCAAATTTGTATAGCCTGCTCTAAGAAAACACTGAGAACTACATCCAAAAATGGCAGACAGCACGGTAAAAGCTGTGAATGGGGATGAAACTCATGCGAATGGGGATCATAAACATGGCTTGAAGATCTTGATCGTTGGTGCTGGTATTGGGGGGTTGACAGCTGCCATTGCTTTGAGACAGCAGGGTCATGAGGTTTTGGTGAGATTCTAAATTTCCATTCTTTGACATGGACTCCTGCTGACAACTCTGTAGCTATTTGAACAGTCCCAATTTGCGAGCGAATTGGGTGCTGCTATGCATCTCGCTCCCAATGCAAACGGGATCTTGAGAAGGCTTGGCATTTTCGCCGAGGACTTTGGAGCGAATCTGATGGAACAAGTAAGTACTTTTGAACTCAGAATGAGAAAAGTGGAGGCTCACAGAACGTAGTTGACCGAGTACAAATCCACTGGTGAAGAAACCCGGAGTTTCCCACTTCATGAAGCAAACTCAATATGGCAACATCCCTGGCTGCTAGCTCATCGAGTTCACCTCCACGATACATTGAAGCTAGCAGCAACCAGAATCGAAGGAAAAGGACTTCCAGCCAAACTCCACCTTGGCAACAAGATTGTTGATGTGGATGTCTCAAAAGCTACCGTCACGCTCGAAGATGGCACCACAGTCCAAGGAGACTTGATCCTCGGCGCCGATGGCGTGAAGTCAATCACCAGGACGAAGGTAGTAGGTCGAGAAGTCACTCCCTTTGGCTCGGGAAAAAGCGCATTTCGATTTCTCATTACGAGGAAGGCTGCTCAAGATGATCCTGCCACGAGCAAATTCGTTCAAAAATCCGGAGAGCTGATCATCTGGTATGGAGCGGACAGACGGGTCGTCATGTACCCAACCACCAACAATGAATTGTTGAACTTCGTGTGCATTCACCCAGAGTCTGAAACTGACGCTGGGAATGATACATGGAATGGAGCGGGGAATTATGACAAGCTGCTGAAAGTCTATGAAGGATTCGACCCCGCGCTCCTGGCACTTCTTGGCAAAGCGGACAGAGACTCGTTGAAAGTTTGGACATTGCTCGACATGGAGACATTAGACTCATGGGTATGCCATAATTTTCCTAAAAAAGTTATTCTTACTAACGGTCTATTCAGGTCAACGATCGTGTAGCCCTGCTTGGTGACTCAGCACACCCTTTTACTCCCCATCAAGGACAAGGAGCTGGTGTTGCTATTGAAGATGCTGCAAGCTTAGCCGTCCTTCTTCCTCACGACGTGCCTGTCGGTGAGATCCCGGAACGACTGAAGCTCTATGAGCAAATCAGAATGGAGCGAGCACATCGCATCCAGGACTTCTCGCGTGTTATGGGATTAGATGTGAGAGACGAAACCAAATTTGATAGTAAGTATTCAACTGGATTAGGAAAGACTGAACCATGACCTAATAAATACAGTGCAAAAACATACAGATTACAACTTCGGACATGATGAATTCGACAACTCAGCTCAAGTACTTCGAAAGTGGACGTGGGCAAGAAATCCCAACATCTACTGGCGGTAAGAAACTTCTTCCACCAAGACAAAATAGCACTGACGTACTTGATTCAGGATGCCAATAGCATTCGGACCCATGCCAGGACCCCGACAAACAACATTCGGCATCGAGAGAAAATCCGACCACTCAACATTCACCACCGCCTCCATCAAGTTCAAGACCTCACGCACACTTCTCCAGAACCTCTTCCCACCAAACAGCACCTCCTACCGATTCAAATCTCCCGGAACGGTCGCCTACGCCTCATTCTCTCAAACCACTCTCAACAAAATGGAGTGGCTAGGAGGATCTGGATACAATCACTTAGGACTGTATATCCATGGCGTCGAGTACGTAAAGAAGAACGGAGACGTGGTTAGTGGGACTTATATGCCTCTCCTTTTCGAAAGCTTGACGGACCCCATTGTTTCTGGTAGAGAAGAATTGGGGATGCCGAAGTTGTACTCCTCCATTGACATCCACAAGCGAGAGAAATCTTATCGCATCAACACCGGCTGGGAAGGTGCGATCTGGGGAAACTTTGTCTGGGACGGCTTGAAGGAAGCTGATCCCCTCGCCGAGAGCGGGTCGATCAGCGGAGAAGATGACGATGGGATCTTGGTGTATAGATACATCCCAACTGTGGGATGGAAGAACAGAGGAAAGGCGGAGGCGGAATATCCGGTTTTCGTGCCGTATAAGGAGGATTCGTTGCAGCCGCGGACGCAGAGGGTGTGGAAGGCGGATAAGCCGAAGTTCAAGCTTGACGCGTTGGATTGGGACGCGTTGCCAACGTTGCACCACATCATTGAGCGGTTGGCGGAGTTGCCTGTGTATGAGGTTGTGAGCGGGAAGATAGTGGAGGGAGTGGGTGTCCCGGATGTGAGGGCGGCGCAGAGACTTGAGTAGAGTTGAGTTGAGGACGTAATTTCTGCTGTGTAAACATGTCTAGACTGCTCTGACCCTGAAATTGTTCAATACTAGGATAATCTGACTTGCTTATCGCTTCATTCACTTGCTGTCACGTCAATTTCGTGATCCTAGAAGGCAGACAATCTTCCCATCCGTCCTCACCTGAGTACTAGTTAACCTTTACCTCCCAGCCTCACAATGTCTATATAGATTTAAATAAGCAAATCGACCCTCAGAAAAGGCACCTGATAAACGCGTAAGTAGCCACTTCTCGGCCTTCAAATATCATAACTAACATAAAACAGCATAACGTGGTGCCTGTAGCCTGGGTTCAAATCCCTTGGTCGCCAATCCCGAGCTCCCCATTGTCTGGCCGCAGGTCATGCCAACCGCGAAAGCAAACCCTTCCAGGGTTTCTTGCACCGACAGCCGCTGGCTGTCGGTGATTCTTTTGTCTTTTTTTTTTGTGTCCCTCATTCTGCTGATGGAGATCGAATTTTTTGGTACTTTTTTTGAACTCGGGGCTTTCCTCGCTACGTTTTGGCGCTGTGGGAAAAGTTTCAGGGTTCTACTTGGGCTTCATTCGCTAAATTTTCAGGCTGCAAAGCGCTGTCTCGCTCCCAGATGAAAACAAGATAAGAGGGAACATCATTGAATAAACAACCCACCACTCGCAACCAAATGCACCCCATTCAACCAACTAGCCTTCGGCAAAGCCAGCATCAATACCGCATAAGCAATCTCCCCCGTCTCCGCCATCCTATTCCCCACCGGCGTCTTCTCAATCAACGGACTCAAGACCTTCATCATTTCCTCTCCCGCTGCTTGAAACCCCTCTGTTCTTGTCGGTCCTGGGGAGACGGAGTTGACAGTGCAATTATATTTTGGTGGTAATTCTTTGGCCCAGACGCGGGTGAAGGAGTCGACCATTCCTTTGGAGCCGGCGTAGATGGTTTGCCTGGGCGGGCCGTCTCGGGCAGAGATGCTGCAGATGTTGATGATGCGCGCATCTTTAGGAGCGAGGTGGGGGAGGGCGGCTTGTGTTAGAAGAAATGTCCCTTTAATTATTAGCATCCAAGTCCCCTCAGACAGAGAGGATGTACATACCTCTACAATTCAAATTCACAAGCTGGTCCCAATGCTCCAAAGTCTGTTCCTCAAACGGAAGATTGACCGCAATCCCAGCATTATTTACCAAGATATCGATCTTGCCATATGCCTTGACAGTCTCATCAATGAGTTTTTGTGGACCGGTAGTTGAGGAGATGTCTGCTTCGACGGCGAGACCAGGGGTGGAGAGGCTGGCTACTACCGCGGAAGCCCGCTCGATAAGCGCGGGGGAGGAGGTGGGGTAGTTGATTACGACTGTTGCGCCAACGGCGGAGAGTTCGCGGGCGATTTGGGCTCCTATGCCAGAGTCGGAGCCGCTGACGATTGCGACTTTGCCTTTCAGTGATTGATCCATTGTATTCGGCGGGAAAGTTCGGGATGGTTGTTGAGGGGAAGGGCGGAATTTTCGAGGGTTGCCCTGAACATATGCTAGGTCAGGAACACTTGAAGTCGTCAGCTACCCTTGCATAAAGGGTCTCAATCGATCGCTATCCGATTGTTTTCTGCATGACTAGAATGCGGGGCAAGATGGAGATTCTCCACGTTCAACGTCTCATCGTGGGGCCGACACTAGTCGCCCACCTTCGGAACGGTACATGAACAGCTCTACGGCTCGGAATAGAGGACAAATTACTCAGCAACTGGAAGTGTGATATTTGCGATCAGTGATACTTCACTTTTTATGTGCATCTTGGAAAACACCGCTATCAACCATGTCCGAAAAATCTCAAGAAACGCTTCCAAAAATCCATCGGTTCATAACCGACCACAATTCAGAAGGAAAGGCCATCTTCTCAAACAACGTCTCCGAGCCTCTGGACTGGCAAACACTTCCAGACGGAGCAAAATTCAGCCTCGCATATGCCACCAACAAATTTCCAGTCTCGTTGAACTCCAATGAAGATGTCTCAACCTACCAACATTATCAGCAAAATCTCCCAGGGATCACGGTACCAGGCGGGACCGTTCTTCGAATCGTAGATATGCTCCCCGGTGCTCTATCGCCCATGCACCGGACTATCAGTCTAGATTATGGAGTGGTGTTGGAAGGAGAGGTGGAGCTAGTGTTGGATTCTGGAGAGACGAGATTGATGAAGAGAGGGGATGTCGCGGTGCAGAGAGGGACCAACCATGCGTGGAGGAATGCGAGCCAGAGTAGTCCGGCACGAATGCTCTATGTTTTGCAGGAGGCGGCACCGCTTGAGGTTGGAGGGAAGCAGCTGGATGAGGATTATGGTGGTATTCCGGGTGTAAGACCTTCGAAGTAGGTTCGGGATTGGTGGCGAATTGAGCTTCAAGAGGGGAAAGAGACGGGAAGAAATGTATGCGAAAGCATTTAGAAGTCAAAATTATGTCATGTTGACTAGCTTCGAAGATTCTCATGGTCCCGTCTTCCCGTCGAAATAATGAGACTCAACTGCCAGTCAACTCAGAATTACATAGTAATGTTCTCTTTGGAACGATGCTAGAGCCTCGGACAAGACTTGAGATGACCAAGGTCCGTGTTTTTGCCTCCCCAAAGCACCTTAGAGTTTGCCAAAACACGGGGACTGAGGCTGGAGTTGAACAAATGCTAAACGATGTCTAACATAGCTAAGAGAAGAGAGCATTCAAGTAAAACATGATGATTACCCGAAAGTCAGGACATATAACCGGACATCGCGATACACGAGATCCACTAAGTTCAGAACAAACAAATGACGATTGCTCTAATGTCCGAACTTGATCTGGAAAGGCAGATGTGCAACGAAACACGGAGATTCAATGTTTTAAATAAAGCAACAATGTAGGCAACCAACAGAAGCAATCAAAATTTCGGAAATGAAGCCGGACGTGATGATGTGGAACACAAACCATTCCCAAACCCCAAACCCCAATGTCCGTTTTTGGTTTGAAAGTGACGATTTGCAACAGGACCTCCGGAATGTCGATTGTCAATACGAAGTTGCAACGAGAAACGAAGAGAACTTCTCGTTGCCTGAGAAGAATTGAAAAATGACAATCGCAGTAGAATATTCATTGTCCATCAATTTTTTTTTAAAAAAAAAGTTGACGCGGTCCAGTGCGTATTAAAGTCACTACAAAAGGGCGGAAAATGCAGAGAGGACTGGTCAACTTATCGCAACATGAAACTTCGAGAAATCTCATGGCATCCGAACTACGGAGATCCAGATGGACCAGCACCATAGTGCTCTCTCTATCTTCGTGAAGCCTGCCTTTCGTCTAGCAATCTGGTTCTCGCGTTTGGATAAGATGTGAAGGAACAATTCCTTGGTGAGGATGAAACTCTCAAATTATTAACTAGGACAGGAGAGAATCATGGAACGATGCTTCCCTCTAAACCTTGTTCCGGTTACCAGATCTAAGATCTAAGCAGATGGGAAAGAGTGAGTTGGGAAAAGCTTGTGGCGGTGGTCCCAATGCTCCGGATACTGATCTTGATATACTTGTTGTAAGATGACCAGAGGCTCTGCAAAAAAAAAAAAAGGGGGCCAATTGTCAAACGGCAAAGCTTGAAATGGGGCCACCCTATGCGCCTTTTCAATTTGGCTCTAGCTTATGATACTGGCGCTTGGTCAGATCCCGTGCCAGCCTCGTCTGGCCCTGAGGCTCCGAAGCTTCGCAAAACTTGGACTAATTGCATTAAAACTATCGCATGCGGAAGATATCATCTAGAATTCTTTCTGATGCTTGAGACGATATGATTTTCTCTTCGATACGATTCAAGGCCCTTCTTTGCTATTCTGGCCTGAAATGCCACTCTTACACGGCTGACTGAAGTCAGATTCTGGGCCCAATAAAGCCTATGCAAAGACGCATGGTGGCTTGCGATATCCTGCCGTATCTCAGCCTCACAGGAGCGCGGTTCAAATCAAACACACTTGAAGAGGATTAGCTGCAGGCTGCCTTTCGCAGGATGGAGAACGCCCGATGTCAGCCGCTTCAAAATCCCTCCAGTGGAACCGCGCAAAGAAAGACATTCTGAGGGCGTAATGCGCCAAATCTGCATGAAGCCCACGATATTGCTCAGCCGCTGTGGTGCTCGACCGAGAGCCTGCAGTGGAATACTTTTCTTTTTATGTCAACCTTATGAAGCTTAGTATCCTCCCTCACGTTAGCAATTTCGATTTTTGTACGGCACAGTAATATATCTTGTAACTTTTCTGTCTGGTCTCCTAAAGCGTGTCGCGCGTCCGGTGGTGCTCTGCAACTCACAATAGGTATACAAAATGGATCCCAGATTCGATCATGGACGGTCGCGATCATCTGAGAATATAGGAGGGCCTCTGCGGGTATGTGGTTAGCAATTGTATGTTCGAGAACGGTGGGCTGATCTTGAGTAGATGCCAGCAATTCCAGACCCAAATCATCCACCACAACTGTCTCCGCCCCAGCTTTACTCAAGTGCCAGTCAGCCATCGCTGTACGACGATTTCTCACGAACTCGAACATCTCTTTTCGAACACAACGACCAGGACTATGACTATGATGCCGAAGCTCAGCTGGGAGGAAACTATCAGGAACAACCATACCAAGAGCATCCACAAGACATTCCTCTGCTCTTTAGGAATTCCTCACAACCGCAATATTTCGAACAACATCAAGATGACCCTGATATCCGCAGAACGGCTACACCACTTGGACCAGAAGCCCCTTTCGCAACGACGCGTGGAGGGACAGCCGACGGACATCTGGTCTACGACTGTCCTGTGCCTCCTAAGCTTCTGCGAAATATTCCACATGCCCAGGCTCCTGCCCGAGATGAGTTCACGCACATGAGATATACGGCCGCGACATGCGATCCTGCAGACTTTGTGGCTGAGAATTTCACTCTCAGACCACAGCTCTTCACCCAGCGAAGACGAACCGAGTTGTTCATAGTGGTCACGATGTACAACGAGGATGATGTACTTTTCGCGAGAACAATGACCGGTGTGTTCAAGAATATCGAATACATGTGCTCTCTCAAAGGTAGGCATAAGGGGTTATGGGACGAAAACGGCTGGAAGAAGATTGTTGTCTGCATTGTCGTGGATGGACGTTCAAAGCTCGATGCTAGAACAAGAGCAGTCATGACGGCCTTGGGCGTTTATCAACATGGTGTTGCGGTGCAGCAAGTCAACAAGAAGGATGTTACTGCTCATATCTATGAATATACTACAAAGGTAGGGATTGAGGTTCGCAAAGGCATTGTGGAGACGAAGCCTGGAATTGGTCCATCCGTCCAAATGATCTTTTGTCTGAAGGAGAAGAATCAGAAGAAAATCAATTCGCACAGATGGGCTCTGCAGGCATTTGGCGGTGCGCTCCAGCCAAATATCTGCGTTCTACTTGATGCAGGTACACGGCCAGGAAACCAATCGATTTACCAGTTGTGGCGAGCCTTCGAACTCGACAAGAACTGCGGTGGGGCATGTGGAGAGATCAAGGCCATGCTTGGGAAAGGTAAAGGATGGGAGAAGCTGCTCAACCCGATCATTGCAGCCCAGAATTTCGAGTACAAGATGAGCAACATTCTGGACAAACCCATGGAGTCGGCATTTGGATTCATTTCTGTGCTTCCCGGAGCATTTTCTGCATACCGATTCACAGCTCTTCAAAACGACGCCAAGGGAAAGGGACCTCTGGAGAAATACTTCGATGGCGAGAAGCATCATCTCGATGCCGGCATTTTCACTAAGAACATGTACCTCGCAGAAGATCGTATCCTCTGCTTCGAACTTGTCGCAAAACGCAAGTCAAGCTGGGTTCTCACCTACGTCTGCTCAGCATCAGGAGAGACAGATGTCCCGGAAGAGATGCCGGAATTGATTAAGCAGCGTAGACGTTGGCTCAATGGTTCGTTCTTTGCTGCAGTGTATGCTTTGGTGCATTTCTACCAGATCTTCAGAAGCTCTCATTCTATGGTCAGAAAGATCATGTTCATGATCGAGTTTTTGTATCAGACGATCAGTATGATCTTCGCCTGGTTTGCTGTGGGAAATTTCTTTTTGGTGTTCCGTATCCTGGTTAGTGCGTTGGGAGATCCCAGTCTTCTTGGGAAGACGGGAGATGTGTTGTCTGTGATTATCGAGTGGATTTATTTGGCATCACTGGTTGCATGTTTCGTCTTGTCTCTAGGCAACACTCCAGACGGAAGCCGTAGGTTCTATATGACGATGGTATACTCGTGGGGTCTGATAATGCTGTAGGTCTGCTCGAAAGCTGGCGAGATCTCTACTGACATTTCTAGTTACTTATTGTTCGCATCAGTCTTCATCACCATTAAGTCGGTTGAATCGGAGTTGCATCAGAAGACTTTCACCTGGACTCAGCTCTTCTCAAATGAACTGTTCTTCACACTCATCGTATCGTTGTTATCGACCTATATCTTGTGGATTTTCATCTCCATAGTGTTCTTCGACCCCTGGCACATTCTTACCTCTGTAAGTCCTCATTCCTCCGTTCCCCGCCCCGCTCCTAGTTCTCTTGCTAACCGTCTCCACCTAGACTGTGCAATACCTCCTCCTCTCTCCAACATACATAAACGTCATCAACGTCTACGCATTCTGCAACACCCACGACGTAACCTGGGGCACAAAAGGCGACGATAAACCCGAAAAATTGAAAGGTGCAACCGTCACGAACGGTCAAGCAGATACCGAGCCAACATTCGACGACGGGGATCTTAACGCTCTCTACGATACTGCACTCGAGAAATTTGCGACCGAAGCTGAGCCTGAAGTCAAGAAGAAGAATACCAGTGAAGAAGAGTTGAATTATAATCGGGCTTTCAGGACTTATGTCGTTCTTGCATGGATGTTTAGCAATGCGGCTTTGGTAGCGATTGTCTTGAATGCGGGAGGTTTGCAGAGGTTGAAGGTTCAGTCGACGACTACGGTCGGGGATGAGGAGAGCAATACTGTGAAGGTGTATTTGTTTATTGTGTTGTGGAGTGTGGCTGGTCTGTCTGCATTCAAGTTTGTGGGCGCTATGTGGTATAAGATTCACAGAATGGTGAGTAGCTTGAGTCGTGATCTGGGAGCAATGCTAACAGTGTTTCTAGTTCGTCAGGTAGAACTGGTGGGTGTGGTGTTTAGGACGATATTAACAGAGATACCTTCATGTCCAATGAATTACATATAATTTCTTCACCTGTATCTCTCCCAATCACCTCTTGACTGTTGTAATTGGCATTACCCAATCCGCCATCTGCAAGCCATCCATATGCATCATCGCACACGTTTTCTCAAAGTCGAGATGAATGAATGGTACGCGTCCTTTCATTCGCCGTCGCTACCCTCGCCCACATCGGCTGAAAGTAAGTTCGGCTCCTCCACCCACAACCGGAACATACCCACAATCAGCCAAAGCCCGTCAAACACCCCAAGTCAGAGGAGAGGCCCACGCCTCAATTTTGTAATCACAACTCAATATTCTGCATGATAGAGTTATGCACATGATTCTTAGAACGGTCCAGTTGACCATCCCAGGTACCTTGTCCCTGTAGCTGCGGGGAACCCCAGCGGAGCTGCGTCAACCTTTGTTCGCGGCTGTTTGTTTTGACGTTCGCACCTTCGGTTTTTGACGTCTTGACAGACTTCACATCCTCCGCCTTTTCAGTACCTCTTCTTTCGCACGACCGGCGTTGATTCTGATGTGCAATCGAGGTTGCAACATCGCGATTGTGATTCCGAGCAAAATGTCAGACACGGTGATTGTCGAGCAGTCGCCGGAGAGCATGCAATCGCCGTACACGAATACTGAGTCTGAGAATGGGAAGAGCCCGTTTGCATGTAATGTCTGCCATCGAAGCTATCGCAGAGTCGACCATTTGGCGAGACATTATCGTTCTCGTGAGTATAGAAGAATTCCTCAGCGAATTGCAGGTACTGATGCTTATGGCAGACACGCGCGAAAAGCCATTCGTTTGCAATACGTGCGGGAAGGGATTTTCGAGAACGTACGACACCGCATCTCCAATCGCGAGAGTTCATGCTAAGATTCTTCCAGAGATCTATTGAAGCGTCATTCGATAGGACACAATGATCGAAAGGACCCGAAAAGATACCCCTCCTCAACTCCTCAAATGGCTAGAGTATCACAAGCATGCACAGCGTGTGCAAATTCGAAGTTGAAATGTGGAAACCAGAAGCCATGCCATAGATGCCGACAGAGGGGCATTGCATGCACATTTCCGGCGCAGAATGAGAAGGCCAAAAAGGTGCCGCAGAAAGCAAACATTGGGAGCAAGAGTGAGTCTTGTGTACAGGGCCTATCTAGGGATGATGCTTATGATAGCAGCAGAATCGGATCCGAACACGATGAACCTCAATGGACCCGAAGATGAAGTCTCGGGGCTAGAAAATGAAGTAGTGAACCTGCCATATCGAGAGCAACAAGGTTTTTCGATGCAGCATTCAAGTGATAGCACGTCACCTGGATCAATGCCAAACCAATCGCTACTCAGTCTTACAGATGGCTCCAACACGATACCTTCGAGCAACGATAGTATCTTGGATTTTGACGACTCCTCGCTAGCTGAGTTCCTTCGCGATGTAATAATGCCAGGGTCACCAACTTCGTTGGCTGAGGCGAACGCGGCAGGCTTTTTACCACAGAACTACTACTGCGGCAGGGATGTATTCAATTTTGGCATGGATTCAAGTCTCGACTTCAACGACCTTGATTTCAGTTGGATTGACTCGCAGCAGTATAAGCAGCCCCAATTATGGGCTTCCGTCCCGCTAAATGTGGATGAGATGAGGATTGCCGGACAAGACACACCTGATTTCAACAGCGGGACCACGGCCGGTGCAGAAGCTTTTCAAAAGTCAGTCTGGAGATGGAAACCAGGACCTCATAACCACGCATATGCAGAGCAAGTCCACCTCTCAGTTCCCTACAAAGACATGCAACATCTCGAAGTTCGATTGCCGCCAGATGTCCTAGGTCATCGGATAGAGCAAACTGCTCGGGATAAAATCTTGGCGATGGTTTTGGGAACTTGTGAGAGAGTAAATGTTTCAAAAGTTGTTACATCTTTCCCATCAGCGGACTTCCTAGATTCTCTTATGCATACTTTCTTCCGGAGTGAATTATCGAGGGAAGATTCGTGGATTCATATTCCGACGTTTAAGCCACAGACGAATAGGGCAGAGTGGAACGCGATAGTGGTTGCTGCAGGAGCTGTTTTGTCCAGTATACCGACTGTGAGAAAGCTGGGATTTGCCATCGAGGAGGCTGTTCGATTGACAGTACCTGCAGTCGTAAGAACTCCTACCCTTGTCTTCAAAGGTTGGTCATCTGACATATAGTAGTGTGAAAAAGACAACAGCAGAACTCGAGAGCTACAACTTGTCCAAACATTCGCCTTACAGCTCAATATTGGCCTCTGGAGCGGCAACAACCGCAAAATGGAAATCGCAGAATGCCACTCCCAACCCTTAATTACCATGCTTAGGCGAGCAGGCCACTACCGCCGAAGACCGCAAACTCCCGCTCCCTTGCCAAGCGATGACGAGCACACCCTTGAGATAAAATGGCGAGCCTGGGTAGAAACAGAATCCTTTAAACGCCTGGCATTCCACACCCTCCTCCACGACGCCCAAGCCTCCATCTCCCTACTCACTCGTCCAATGATCTCCTACGCCGAAATGTCTCTCGAACTCCCCTACTCAGTCACTCTCTGGCGCGCCCGCTCCGCTCTCGAATGGAGAGACGCCTACCTCTCTCTCACACCCACGATCTCAACTCGATTACCGTCACTCATGAACAGCATCCACGATCTCCCATCTCTCGTATCTCTAGCTCCTTGTCTCGATATCCGATTCTCAGTCTCAGCAATCCTGCATGCAATGTGGAGTCTCGTCTCCGAATACCGACAAGTACAATTCATCCTCAAAACCTCTACCTCCTCCGCCCACTCACCCCTACCCTCCCTTTCCCACTCTAACTCCCCATCCTCAAACGGGGCACTTATCTCTCAATCATGGCAACAAGAACTCACCCACCTTCTCGAGTCCATCAGCCTGACTTTCTCATCAACTCTCACGATCGAATCTTCAATATTGCAGGAATTATTCTTGATGAACTTGCATGTGAGTTTTGAGGAGTTACAGCTTTTTGCGGGAAAGGAAGGGACGGAAGAAGCGGTTAGGGTTTATCCGAATTTGAAGGCTTGGTTTCAAGGGAGGAGAGCTAGACAGGCTATTTGGCACGCTGGTCAAGTCCTTCGTTCCGCTCGCCGAGCTGAAGGAGAGCTAAGAGACTTTTACGCTGTAGCGATTTATCATGCTGCATTGTGTTTTTGGGTTTGGGGGATGTGTGAGTTGGGCGACAAATCGCAGTCTTCTATGATGAATGAGACGAATATGAACGAGGAGATTGTGTGGTTAGATGGGGAGGAGAATAATGTTACGAGGAGGTTTATTGCTATGGCGGGAGGTGTGCCGATGATCAGAGGGCTAGGAGGAGAGGGAGGAAGGGGTTGTAGGCTGGATAATCCAAAGAGTGTGATGGAGACGATTATCAGGATTATGGGGAGAGGATGTGTGGTCGGGAATGTGCTCCCTCCCCTAGTAGAGAATCTGGGGCAGTTGATGAGGGATTTGGGGAGTGCGGCAGGGGTATTTAGGAGTCAGAGTATGAAGAGTGGGATGTATTCTTAGAGGATTTGGATTGTGTCTTAGGTGGCATGGGATTGCATTGTAGCATCCAATATGCAAACGTCAAAATTCATAAATGGCGAGAAACATCAGCGCATTTAATATCTTTTCATCAATTCATCAATCTTGCTAAGAATAAATTTGAAAGGGATCGTCTGTTCTCTCCACATGCCCAAGGAAAGGGCAGCAAGAAAGGCACGCGACACAATGTCAGAAACCAAACCTTCCAGACTAGATAAATTCAGATGTCCGTGACCTCCACAGACACTTCTTCCAGCTATCAGTCTTACCCCTCAACAAAATACTTCATCATCTTTGCACGCAAAATATTGCTGGCCCCATCGAGTCGAACCCCAAGTCCCTCAACAGCCTTGCTTTCTCCATCATAAAGTGAGCCATTCCACTCTGGAACCTCAGACCCAACAGAAAACTCTTGGTCAACAATCATACTAATATCGTTCCCTTCTGACCAACCGATTTCGGTCCAAGATGAATTGGCGGAGATGGAAGAATTGATGGAATTATTGCTTCGTGACCCGATATTGCCTCTGTAACCTGTGGACGGACGGAAATCGGTAGATGGGCTCATTTCTCGCTGAGCCTTGGTATCGGAATTGGTGAGTCGAGATATGGGCTGAGGTGGAGCTTTGCTGTTGAAGAATGATCTTGGAAGTCTTTTGCGATCTCGAGAGCGTGAGCTGATTGTTGTGTCTAAGCTCGATCCAGAGTCGGAGCAGGATTCACAAGGCATTTTTTCCTTTCCGTGTCGATATCGGCCCCGGTCACGCTTATTTACTGGTCTGGCTCTTCCTGCGCATTGTCGGGAACTCTCGTTTGAGGATTGTCTGTAGCGGTTTCGTCCCCTGAATTCATCTTTGTCGTTATCAGAGGCATTGGCCATTTCGTAATCTCGGATGTCGTCGCCCTCGATCTTCTGCAGAGTATTTGTAGATGCGATGCTGGGATCCATCTCGACGTGGCGCTGAGTCGTATGAAGAGAAAGGACCGTATCTGCAGAGGTAGCACGACGACTTGGTTTGAGAGGATTTGGGAGATATGGACGAACATTCTCCTCCTATATCGAATGTAAATGCAAGCGGACATTGGGACTCGACATTGGTAGAGCATGATACGACTCGTATGATATTGGGCAGCTGCGCATCAAGATTGATGTTGTGTAACAGGCTTCTTGGACCTTAGCCTCCTATGGTGGACACGCACATGGTAACATGCTCATATTTCAGAGCCTTGAATGGAACGCCCCACGTTTCCCTGCACTTCTCTACTGGAGTAGCAGCGGAGAACACCTGCATCGACAAGGTATCAGATAAGCAAACTGCAGAAGCCGAGTGGAAATACAGCTATATCACACCCTGATGATGTCATTGAGTGGCTGGTAGGAGAGGGGCTTGCTCTGTACTGTAGTCCAACCAAACGCTAACTCTGTCATCAACCACCGCTCCATTAAGATGAGGAGACTTCCAACTCGCAAAATGAGACGATGGGGATCGAAACTGAGGGTAATTTGAGAGCGAGCACTAACTCGAGTGGTACTGAGAACCTTGATAAATCACAAACGTCTAGGGCGCATCCTCTTGATGTTTAGGGGTTGCTTTAATGTCGACCTCAGGCTCAGCCTTGGCGTTGATTCTTTCTCGATTTCTCGCTTCAGCTTTAGAATTGAAATTTTGCGACCTGCAACAAAATGAGGGGTAGCGGGGTAGTATACGGCAAACCGGTGCTAAAGACCACCACAATATTTCTCAATTGTCCCAGCAAGTGTGTCCCATACATATTCAGTACTTGAGTGACTCTCAAGGTTCCCAAGTCGCCTTGATAATCCACAAACGGCTTCCGTCGGGTCGGCTCCCGCCTTTCCACTTGAATCGAGGATCAGCTTGCTCGAACAATGCTTTCCATTCATCGAGTCCTCTTTCTTTCCCATTCATGAGAGACATCATCATTATATCCATCATTCTGTTGATGTCAGCAAGTCGTAAGCCAGCATTTGGGGTTGACGAAGAAATGTATCACGTGCAAAGACACGCACCTCTCATAGCTCTCATCTGCAAGTCGTCCCGTTTCTGGATCAGTCAATCCAAAATCTTGGATGGCGATATTTGCACCGGGTTTCAAGGCTGGTACCAGCGATTGTAGCGCCTTGACAACACTCGCATCTGGGTGATTGTGGAAAACATTGCGCCAGAAATAGACATCAGCGTCCTTAACAGGCTGTGGGTTGAGCATGTCGTAGTCCATGAAGGTAATCCGTTCCTTCAGAGGCTCTGGTATCGGGTTGCCTTGTGTGTGCAGATCTTGGACCACGAATTTAAGGTCAGGGAATTTCTCAGCTATGGCCATGCTTGTATGACCATTTGATCCGCCAATCTGCCTTGAACATTAACATCTCTGCGACTTGATGGCGACGAACTTACATCAACCACAGTTCCTTTTCCAACCTCTCCCCAAGGATAATTATCAACAAGATGACTGTCCTCCCAGCCCTCGCCATCATTAATAATCTCCATAGCCGCCCTAAACGACTCGATCCCTCTCTCCGCCGTAGAAACCTCCCCAAACCAAGTCGTCTCCCTGCCATACTGCAGCGACACACCCACCTCCTTCGGATTTTGACTACCAGGCCATTTCTGGAAAGCATCAACAGATCTCGCCGTGGCCGGCCAGAAATAATCTGTCAGAAAGAATACCCAAGAATCCAGGCGCGGATCTTCGGCCAAGAGCTTTGATGCAACGGAATGAGCTACCTGATCCTTTTCCGGCTCGTGGAAAATGCGATTCGTCATCGCGTGGCGGACTAGACGACGGAGTTGTGACTCGTTAGCGCCAGAGAGCGCGGAGAGGTCTTTGTAGCTGATTGTGCCTTCGAGTGGGACATGCTGTGCGATTTTGAAGCGATTGATTGCTTGTAGAGTCACGAGATTCAATGGCTACGAGAAATATCAGCCATGACCCGTCCTGGATGAGGGAATAACACTTACCTGCCATGTCAAGTCGCGAATGAAGGCTTGCTCGCCGATGAGTGCACGTTGCAGATCTGGAATCATATCGATAAGGTCTAGCCGCGCTGTTTGAGCTGCTTTGTCATTCGCCTCGATTGGCTTCGATAGAGCAGTGCGCATGGCAGCTGCCAGGGCGACGAGAGGATTCTCGGACATGTTGATGTTGTTTGGGAAGGAAGATCTGAATTGTGAGGTGATAGAGGAAGGACGGGAGTGGCGGGAAACGGGACGGACCACACACGAAATGCAGAAGCTGAGCAGCGAGGTCACGAGATCTCAATCTGCGGTGTGAAAATGGATATCTAAATACATTGAATGAAGTTTGTATAGTCTGATATTTGACGATCTTAGAGTTGTTGCTCGCTTGCAGGCATCCTGTGGTACCTAGGTACATGCCTGCGAAAGGGGTTCGGTACCAGCAGGACGGATCGTCACGTGTAGATTCTGGCGGAGCGAGGATTGTGCAGCTTTCTGAACGCTGCGAGGTTCAGAGAAGATACCATGTGATGAATCGAATGGTTAAATACTTTTACTTTCATTCCCAAATATCCTATCTCCTATCTAATTGGGAGGTTTCTGAGCTGTGACAACATGATATGGCCAGTACGTGTGAATGTCCTTCCTCAGCATCTGCTTTCTGATATCGACGAGATAAACCTCAATCTCCTCAGGCGACCATTTCAGCGCTCTTCCAAGAATCCCTAAAGCGATGCCCTGTAATCCGTCCATGATAATGGTCTGCCAGAATAGTCCGAGCTTCTTTTGTTTCTTGTCTTTTGCCCACGGTCCAACAGGAAGCTTGAAAACTCTGTGAGTGATGTTCGTAAACCCTGCTGCAACCAACTTTTCGTCCACGGATAGCATAGCAGTCGTGTCTTTTCCGAAAGCTGCTAGACCTTGCCTGACGTAGTTGAACATTTGTTTTGGCGTGTAGTCTTCTGGCATTGATCCATCGTCACAGTAAAAGGTGTTTTCATGGTCTTGGATCTCTATCCACCCTCCCGGTTTCAGGTGTCTAGAACATGCTTAGCCGTAGATTTTACAAAAGAAAAGAATAGGAAATCCAAATTCAAGTATCCATACAGCAGAAAGGCGGCTCACTTGTAAGATTGATCGAAGAGCTTTTGATTGTCCTTCATATGAGCCGTTAACACTCGCAGATGGACAAGATCAAAATGATCCGGAGGAAAAGTCCAAGGATCTTCAACATCGTCGATTACGAATTTCGCATTCGGTGCTACCCAGCTCGGCTGTATCGGAGACAAATCGACACCCTCGACGATGGAGCTTGGATACTTGTCGGCCACTGCGTGGGCATCACTGCATCAGTACACCTGACACAGAAAAGACGAAACTCGGCTTACTGTCTAGAGCCCAAATTCCCGTCCCGGTTCCAAGACTGCAATCTGATCAGCGACTGAACGTATTCATTGTTGGACAAAATGCGCACTCAATAATATTCTGAGGATGCTCCCCAATGGGAGCAAAATGCAGCGCGCCATCCATCAACATCACCGTCATAGCATGCTTCATATCCTCCCGATTCTGCTCTCCCTCATCGTTCGGCAACACATATTGCCCTTCCCGGAATTTGTTGTACCGTCTTCCATGCTCCCAAACCCCCGCCATGATACTCGACGACAGTGAGGCAGTCGAAGACTCGATACTGGCTGTGTCATATCCATCATCGGAATCATCGCGATCATTACCGACTTCAATATATGGTTCGGTGATCGTGTCAATCTGGGCGTTGGTTGTTGCTGGTGGCGTCCTGGCTGATTCTTCTTCCTGAGAGCGCTGTGATTGGGACGACGCGTGACCTGAAGATGCCATGGTGTTGAGAAGCAGCAACAGCCGCCGGAGATGTGCTTTGTTGAGGCCCGCAGTATCAAACTGGGGAGCTGGTGGAGTGGATAGATGATGATCGTCTAGTACCACCTCGAGGGAATTCCGAAGCTCTGAGTAATTTCTTGAAGTCGCGATCGAGCGAAGCTAAAGAACCGGAAGGAAGCCATAGGCGCTTACTAGGGGGTACTCGTATGTCATTGAGTGGGTATACAAGCGAGCGATCCATGCAAGATAACGGAGCCCATTGGAAACGGCAAGTGGTTCGCAGGAGATATCCTTGTTCGTAATATATTTCCCAGCACGCTTGGATGGAAGTGGAGCATCTACCAAGGCTGAAATCTTCAACACCGTTTCGAGATTTCGCCCAAGATGTTGGTATTGTTCGGAAGCTGAGGTCTCAAAGAACAGGTTAATAGCTGAACATTTTATCCTTCAAAGGCGAGTCATGAAGTTATTCGCGATCCACGGTATCAAATGCGGGTCCTAAAAGCTCAAAATGGCCCTAATTTGGCGAGCCGGCTGAAACCGTTCATTCGCGCATTAGATCAAGAGTTCCGTATTCTAATTAAATAAACGGCACGTAGGACACGAAAAGAGAGCTTCCAGATGAACAAATAAGCTTGACTTATTGTGATGCATAGTACAGAAAACAGTTTTATTTGAAGCTTTGGGTTGATGTTGGTTTTTTGACATTCGCTAAGGGTCAGGGGTTCGCTTGGAGGAAGTGTGTGGGGGCTGTGGAGAACGATGCTCGGGACGAGATCAAGCCTTCTGATCTCAAAATTACTGCGTGTTGTTGTCCCACAAACTTCGAATCATAACTGCTTTATCCATTGGCCCCCGGTCGTGTCATTCCTGACTTTGAACCTGATAGTCTTTGGCTGTCCTGGAAGCAGCCAGAAGCCATTGTCATCGAAGTTCCGTTCACGCCTGCCGGATGATCGAGCCAGACATATGCCGCGATTCCAGTCTGGGCCGTGGCTATGAAGCTTGAGGTAGTGTTATCATACTATAGTGTCACAGTCGGGTCAACCATCTTCCGATCCTTCAAGGCCACGGCATAGAACTAGCTCTCGTGTGTGTAAGTCTTGCTTTGAGACGTTGCTTGAATTTCCATCCTCACAACCGCGTTGGTGAGAATCAATTCACTATTCTGGATGCCCATCTCGAGTACATGTGTGGCGCTGATAGGACCAACATTCGCATCTGTAGTCGAACTGTTAAGGTGTTACCACTCTAATCGTACTAGGTGAGATTTGCTGTCCCATCAACCGAGGTCTAGAGATCAGAAACAACATAGACTTCCAAGATACAAGTAATAGAGTTGAAAGTTAGTGTGATGATAACAGGTTTGAAGAAGTCTTTGACGGTGTAATGTAACATCTTCCAGCGTCCAGGGTACTCTATGCTAGCCCAAGTCAGTGCAGTCCAGATATTATTCAACTGCTAGTAGAGTGTTCCAAGCTGTCTATTTGGTTTTCCGTAACCGATACGATAGAAGGAGGCCTGAGCACGAACAAAGCCTGACTGGAAGACTTGAGTCGTGTAGATCCAGGATGAGAAGTTGGCAATAGAGGAATCGTTGAATGGTGAGATTGGGTAGTATTGCTTTTCAACAGTAGTCATCTGACCCATGCCGCTAAACAAGGACATTGTTGGTTACCAATGTCTGGCTCCAACATGGCCAGAGGTTTATCGCTAGCGGCGATTCCATAATGGCGATTGTGTTGGAGAATGATCGTCGAATTGAAAAAGGAGGTCTGACTTGGGAATGTGAGCTTCCCAGGTCTGCCAGGACGCCATAGACTCGAACCCAAACTCGATGGCGAAGCGACCTATGGAGAAGGTCGAGATGTCAAAGGCAAAAGATGTGGTATAGTTTTAGTAGTCAGTATTTCCGTACACAGATCCTGGAGTACTGTTGGGATATCGCTCGATGATGGGAGTAGCCGATTAGTAATTGAAGGATAGGTAGCCATTGGTTACATTGCTTGGCAGAAACGACAAGGAGCGAGACTTATCAAACACAGCAAGGAGCAAGGCGTTGAAGAGGTCCTCGGAATGCTCCATAGCAGGATTTTCTATGCCTATATTGATCGCGCCGTCGACAATGTTGAGTTCCATCTCATTACCGCCAGACCACACTGCCGCGGAAGGATGAGAATTGGCGTAACGCACTTGATATTTGGCCTTGGCTTGTACATTGGTTAGGAGGTTTGAAGTGGCTGGGTAAGAGGCGTCGGAGAATTCTGGACGTAGTGTTAGGTTCGAAGTGAGCTTGCTCGTTCTTGAATACTCACTAAAGTCGTGCCACAGGATGATGCCCATCTCATCGGCCATTGACAGAATCCATCCAGAAGAGCAAATGCCCCATCCCATATTCTGAGCATATTCTGAGTCTAGAGTGCTATCAGAAATGTCTTCAAGCAAAGCTCGATAAACTCACACTGACAATCACAGACTCGAATAGGTCTTCCATCCTCTCTTTAGTGACTCGCGGCCAAGACACATCCGGAGGAACAAAGTTGCTGCCTTTGCAGTAGATCTCGTGTCCTTTAGCCTCGAAATTCCACCTATTCCCAGGACCAATGCCTTGATCAATTTCGGCAGACGTGATTGGTCGTTGATCGAAACATATGGTGCGAAATCCGATGGTTTTCGTGACTGTCGCAATCGTGAGGTTTTGATTGGATTTTATCGAAATCAGAGACATCTTCAAATTTCCACGTAAAACAGGAACAAGAGCGACAACATGGTGCAAACTAAAAGGAGCCTGCGTAGAGGTATTTCGTGCGGAATAGAAAGTGCTACCGGCGCTGGTAAAGCTAATACGCGTCTCCGAACTAGTTCTCGTTAGGAAATGACGGAAGATTTTGATAGTCGTGCTAGCCCTAGGAGTTACTTGAGAAACAGCACGAAGCTGACATAGTACGGTCACTGAGCTGCACCGAGCTATCCTATCAACGGCATATACGCGCGTATCGTAGGTGGCACCAATTAGAAACGCGGGCGTTTGATTGAGGTTCTCTCTTGAGAGAGGTTTGCTCCGAGGTGTCCTCACGGGTCTCGCTTGGATCACGCCTTAACCGCGCCTGTAGCTGAGATCCAGCACCATTCTTAGTCCCTGAATGTGCAGTAGAGGCAGAACCCTTTCCAGAAATGGCTGAAAAGGTGCGAGTCTTTGCACTGAAAGTACCACAAGTCATGTTGCTGTTGGAACGCTTATCTCGCTGTCATATCCGTAGATCATGTAGATCTGGAAGGCTTGACGCCAGACCACTGTGTGCTGCCAGCCACAACAATGCACTGGCTTTGATATCAATCATGCTTTCCCGCTCACGGAACGAAAGCGAGACCGATTTGACAACCTCGATACACGTCTCAACCCCTAGATTTGAGTGAAGATGAGCTTTGTGGATTCGTTCGAGATTATAGGATGGTAGTCAAATACGGAAATTTTGAGATAGAGTTTGGAGCTGTGTGAGTTGACGGCAGGGCTGAAAAGATGATACTACCTACGTAAACTTTTGCTTGAGCATTTAAATTAGCACATCGCTATTATGACAAGGACAGTTGCGATACTTTCAACTCTGTCGTTTTGTTTGCAGGCGATTTGTGGACAAGTCTCCACTTTCATGTGAATTGAAGTACTTGGACCTCCTTACCAAAACTAGGTCCTCTGGCAAGAGGCATCAGTACTATCATTGGACTGGGAACAAAAACATACTCTGGTCACAAGTCAAAGAAGACAGGTCAGATTTCTACGAACTCCTCGAATACCGATGTGACATAGTCGACATTCATAGACCTAGGATTGCTTGCAGCTTCCGGTGAAGAATCTAGTGGGCAGGAGAGCCGAAGCGACAACAGTGCTGCAGGATATGAAAGCCACGACAGCTCCTACGAAGATGACTGGGTATGCGATGAGACTCAAGCTGAACTTCCAGGTTATCAACGAGAAGCCCCTCTCAATTCCGAGCCCACAAGTATGGAGGAGCTTCTGGCAGATTTCACAAGAGTCCATCCACCGCCTTCGTAGCTGATTACGAGGATTGAAAATCGCAGGCAAGGGTTGTAAGTCGTAATGCTTCACGTGGCTCCAAGTTACTTAGTGGATTGGTAGGCTCATCGCAACCCTGACTCGACGCTTGCAGCGACCTCAACGCTGCAGGAATTCTCGCCGCGCTGGGCCGACCCAAGCCACCCTGTGAACCAAGGAGGAGCAATTGACATTCTATCAGGAGGCTATCTTGGAAGACAAGAAGACAAAGGAGAAATCAGAGATGGGGTCGTGATCCTGGAGCGTCCACAATTGGTGTTGGAGATATGTCCCGAAGTCCAGGCTTGGTTGAGGCAGCTAGGAGGAACCTGCATGAGGTGAGTTGTTTGTTTCCAGGAGATGAAATTGCCAACACTAATCGGTGTTTTGAACGGAATGTGATGTACCTCGTGATTGTGGACATCCCCTCGAAAGCAGAACTCGCTGAAGCTGCTGCGATTGCGGCAAAGGGATGATATATTCTCAGGAGTCCAAGTATTTTTGAGCCTTGTTGTTCTTGTGAGAATGCAAAGGATACATTGAACTAAAAGTTGGAAGAAAAGTCATTTGCCTTTGACGATAGTTAATCGTCAAACTATTCTAGATTTAGACAAGCGACGCGAATCTTTTAAACCTTGGACGCTGATTCGCTAAAGCTTATTAATCACAGCAATACGATTTTAGTACCAATACGAAAACCAAAAGATGAGATTATTCTTCGAAAAATTTTATTTTTTCAACTACGCGTAATATAAACAAAATATTTATATCGAGAAGCTCGATTCAAAGTCATCTTTATCTTCTACTAACGTTATTTCGTCGTCAAAGTAATCGTTGTCGATCAATGCGCGTTCGAACTCGCCATTGACCTCGTTCGATTCGCTTGATTCGACAATCTTTTCGCGCGCGATTGGCATATTTATTTTAACGTCGAGAGGGTTAAATAGACTGAGTATCTTAGCGTTTTTGAGGGCTCTCAAATAATCGTTGTTAATCTTTAGTTTCTTGACCTCCGGCCACATTCGCTCTCTATAAAAATCCGGAATGGTTAATCGAGCGTATTGATAATACTCGATAAATAGATCTTTGCTCTCTGCAAACCAATTAAACTCATATAGAGTATCTATTAACTCATTTTAATAAGTCTCTTTACAATAGACATTATTCAATCAAACTTTTCGTCGCTCTTTGGCAATTTGTGCTGCTTTTTTGAACTATTTGATGAGTTTATTGCGTGCGGCCCTATCTTTTTTCTCCCTACTATTCCGCTCCTTTTCCTCTTTATTCTCTCTTTTGACCACTTGCTTCTTGCGAGCATTAACTATTATTATTCTCCCATTTTTTTGTAGTCTTTTTTTGCAATCTTTTCGTCTCGCGCGGGCAGTTTCTTTTTCTGTGCGATCGCGCAATTCCTTTTAATAGAGACAACCAGCTTGAACTTTGATCGCGAAGTTTTTTACTAACTTCTTATTGCTTTTAAATGTGCGTAATATAATGGGACTTCTTCGAGTCATTTTTTCATATAATTTCTCGTAAATAAAATTACGATAAACTATAATATTTGCACGGTACTTGGGCGTAAATTGTGTACTCTCGAGAAAAACAGTTTTCGTCTTAGTAAGAGTAGATGGCGAAATATGCTTCTCTTTTTAACCTATAACTTTAGAAGCTTCGAATACTACTATTTTCGCAAGAACTAAATTAATGTTTCAAGGAACGAGACTTGTTTTGCGGAACGCGTTTTGATATGTAAATTCTTTGAAAGTTTAATTGTAAATCTTCTACCAATAACTCAAGAAATCGACCTTTCCAAAGGTCATATTTCCAAGACGCGCGGTATTATTAATAGTTTGACCATGGAAGTGCTTGCAAGTCTAAAAGTAATCGACATTAAAAGGTTGTATAATATGCGTCAAATGCGCAGGCAAAGTTCAGCAAATGATGTTATTGTTTTTGCAATACCTTTGGAAGTCGTAGTTATAATGTGTAGAATGTTTATCACAAATAAGTAGTCTATATTTGCTTTTTGCTTTATGTTTAGTGTATCGATCGAAATGCTTGATTTAATCTAATGTACTTTCATTATCAATATATCTTGTTTTTGTCGTATTAATAAAAATATTGTCGTCGAGGTCGTTATCGTACTAATTGTTTATATGCCATACTGCCGCAAAGAGAAAGAAAGCCGGAATCGCGTATTCAATAGAAGAAATGCAATACACTGCCGTAATCAAATCTCTATTCTCAAGATCTACAATGAAACCTTTTCTGTACTTCGCTCGGTTTTGTCGTACGAGAACCAATTCGCTTTTATTTACATTAATTCGAAAGTTTGTTTCGTTTATATTGAATTAATCTCTATTGTAGATATCAAATTCTTTGATATTTTTTTATATACTTTTAAACTACTGCACTATATCATCCATATTATGTGCTGTTTTCTTTTTTGCTGCGATCGGTTGTAATTTACGCTTTTCAAACTCAGGATGTCGTGAACAGAAGCGTGCTACTTAGTTAGGGTAAAGGTCTTTGACTTGGTTTCCGTTTTCATCTTTCAAAAGTTCTTTCGTCGCCTTCTCGATGTCTCGATGTCTACAATTGAACTCGCGGCGTTCGCAGTTATCAATATAAGCTATTAAAGCAGCTTCTTGCTCATTTATAGTCAATCTGTTGTATCCTTTATTCGAATTATTGGCGGGTGTGCTATTCTTCTATCGAATCAATCGCTGGTACGAGACTTTATATTTCTCAATCAAATCGGTCCAGTTTAGGCCCGGCGCGGTCGCAAATTCTTCGATAGCTTGTATTATACGTTTCTCAACGTTTAAATCGTATTTTGAGGACATATTGTGGATATAATAATAGTTTGAAAAGGACGCGTTTTCTCGTGATAAGGAAAATCGTATTAGTGCTAAAATCGTATTAATGGAGTACACAGTCTTTAGCCAATTAGAGATCAAGGTTTAAAATCAAGGGCTAAAGTTGTGCAATCCATTTATGGTGCACGATTAAAGGTTTCCTGCTAAAAGAAAGAAAAGTCCATGTAGAGCTTACGTAATAACACGTGATATTTTTGAAAAATTTAAATCACGTTTTTGCGCTAAGGTTTTGCCAAGAAACGCCAAGATGTGTCGCTTTTAGCACTTAGCGCTCCCGTAGTTTAGAGCTCTCCGTAAAGCTCCCCGTAGAACAGCTCCAGCCCCACGTAGGGGGTTGTAGGGGGGGAAAGCCCCTACTCGCACCGGCGGAGCCGGTGCGAATAAAAACTCTATAGTTAAAAGTTTTATAATAAATTCAAGTCGTCAAAGGCAGGGCATGGCGCGAGGTACGAGGGACATCCCACTATCGCGTGGAAAGGAGTGCATACGTATGTACACGTGATGCACACGCTAAGCCTAAAGTGATTTGGTGCTTCGTCTCAATCTTCATGCTCTTGCTGGCAGTGTCCTATCAATAACTTCATTTCCCAGCAAATGGCCCTCGCAACTGATGGATGTGCCGACTGGAATATGTGGCGGTGTTCGCTTGCAGCTTATTCGGATCGAACAGCCTGAAGTGCAACAGAGCGCCTCCAAGCTATACGCGTCGACCTTACTGGCTCGTATGGATAAATAACCAACACCAAATGCATTGCACTGGTGGCGAAGCAACATATGAGATCGCATGTCGACCTTCCCTTTGGTATTCCTGGTAACCTGTTTCCTTAATCAATGGCCATGAAACATCATCCGGAAGCTATCCAATGGTGGGCGCCTGATGATTCTATAGCCTTTGGCTGGGGAGTTCTGCGGAGGGTAGTATTTCTGAGCCCTGTCATCTTTTTCTTGAGGATGTACGATGATCATTGGGGAGGGAAATCTCGGCGTCGAGCAGATCTCCACGAGTTGGCACGCAGAGCGCGAGGAGAGATACCTCGAGATGCTCCAATTCCTCTTCCTGCTAGGCGCAAGCGGGCTCTCACAAATCCATTACCACCGTTGGAAACAATTCGAAGTATGTCTCACAGCATCCGGCGTTCCCGACAACGAACCGATGCTCAAGATGGATCCTTATTATTGAGGAAACTTCCTCTAGAGCTCCGGCAGATCATTTGGGAGATGGTGTTAGTCGACGGAAACCGCACACTCGTACACATAATGCGAAAGAATGGAAGGCTTGGCCACTGGAGATGCCGCATCCAAGATGGCGAAAATATGTGCGATTTGCAGGGTCGCCGATGTGTTGAGGGTTGGCTGGCATACAAAGCGAAGATGCGCTGTGACAAGGCGGAAAGATTTGAGTTGGTGACAGACGGTGGATTGTTGCCGTTACTGCTGACTTGTCGAACAGTGTACGGCTGCCTCTTCCTTCTTTTGGCCTATACTGACAATGCAGGTACTCCGAGGCAATCTCAATTCTGTATGCGAAGCACATCTTCCACTTCTATGATCCAGGAGATATTCGCTATTTCGCTCGAACCACCCTCCCACAACGAGTCGACAGTGTGCATTCGATAATAATGGACTGGGAACGAACATTCAGTATATTTAACAAGGACAACACAATACCAAAGCACAATGATGAAGAATTGAAGGCTTGGAGAGAGATTTGGGAGATAATTGCGAAGATGCAAGGACTGATGGAATTGAAGGTCATATTGAAACCTCACAAATTCTTTGTTCCAAGGTCAAGAAGGAAGAGAATGTGCCGGTTGATGATGGACATTCATGGTCTGAGGACATTTGAACTTGTCGTGCCTTGGGTCGATGAAACGGATTGGAGTTTTGCTGCCAGTGCTCCCTTCACGATCGTGAGGGGGCCTGATAGAAGTATTGCCGGAGCGTAGGAGAGCTCGACGCGAGTGTGTTGTTCTCTCGAAAACAATGTTTTCGTCTGACCACGAGAATGTTCAGCCGATCTTCATAGCCTGCAATCCACAACAATTTCCAAGTACCCAACCCACATGGATATTCTTTACCTGTGCTCTACGGAACGAGACAGAACCCTTACCTGCCAGTGGAATTCATGGCGAGGTACAGGAAATTCCAGGGGAGTTTTGAGCCCAACCGCTTGTCGATGACGGGTTGTCAATTATCTACGAAGTACAGGGCCTTTTAATTGTTAGGCGAGTCCAAATATTGTCGAAAATCCGAGTGGTCTGCCCAATCGCCTGGTCAGGATATCTCTTTTTGCCTCCAATTGGTTAAATCTTGTGGCGTCATTTAACATTTATTTGACCCTGTACTTCGTATGCTACCCCACTGTTTGATACTCGGAGTTACTTCCTTTTTCTATCTATCGGTGCAGACGTGGCTGGAGAATTTCGCGAAGCTTAGCACGAGCCTCGACGCGTCTCCTGCTTAAAATCTGCGTTAAGATCACCGGCTCTAGGATTGCTTTACCTGTGCTTTTCTTATTCCCCGCTTTTTCTGCTGACATCGTCCTTTCGAGATTTCGTGCTGTCTTTTGCACATAGACCTCGTTGCGAGGCTGGGAGAAGTCTCTCTATGATTGGTCAGTTAATGCAGGCGAAGTTGGATAAATCTCTATAAATAAGTGATCTACCATTTGATAGGAGGAACGATGGTGACGACGACGTTTTAAATCTTCTTTTGATGCTTGTTCTATGCTCTGGGGTATTGCTTGTTCACATCGCTCGATTACCTCTTCGGCGAGATACCGACGAACTCTTGGCTCCCGTGCTATGTTGCTGAGGGAATGAGAACTCACGGAGTGTGCTTGTAAGGTTGCTTGTCTCTTCCGGGCCAGGCTTGGTAGCCGACCATTCAATAGACCGTAAGTCTATATTTATTCGAACTTTGAAGCATTCAAGCTTAATTCGGGAGTGGAAAGCTGAGCGGCTTGGATCACATCGAGGCGACAGCATCCAATCGTCAAGGTATCACCGGCCCAACGTATATGAAAGCTACTCGTTGAGGCACAGTCTTGTCTCCCAAAAAGTCTCCCTTGCTCTTCTGCACCTCGCTGCAGTGGCCTCTGATGCTGACGTTGCCACTATCCTAGCAACAGCCGCATTTTCACTAAAAAGCTTACCCCACCCATGTACCCACTCGCGGGTAAGGCGTGTAATCCAGCTAAGCATCGTGACTCGAGGTTCTCCAGGTATTCGACTCCGCTCATCTTGCTGCTATTGGTCTCAAGTGATTGATCTAGTTCATACATAAAATATTGTTAGATTTTGCGAGGGCTTGTTTACTAGTTTGGGGCTCGCAGGTGGGTGTGACGGCGAGGTATGCTCCTTGCAATAACACTGAGATGCATCAGTAGACTTCAGTTTGAAATCTCTACGAGATCTCGATATGTTTCACTCCGCAACTCTGGGAGCTGGGAGCTGAAACTTTCCAAAGACTCGTAAAGACCTGGGCGTCTGGCTAGCTCTTGATCCATCGCCTGACTCAGGTACCACGCTTCTCAAAGTCAAGGCTTCACAATGGTACACATACCCCGCGTGCTTTGGCCACAACGGAACATCCTCCTATCTGTCATAGTTATCTCCAATGTCCACAGCAAGGGACGATCAATGGCACCTGCCACGCGAATACCGCTCCCGCGCCAATACAAGTCTGTCACGGATGTGCTCGGCTCGCCGGGTTACCTATCTCGTCTTCACAACATACGCGTCCTCCCTGTGGCTTTCTGCAATACCATTCTTTTTTTCAAAAAGAGTAAAGGTCTGACCAGGACGTTGAGCAGTATATAGCTGTGGGCTTTTCATCGATAGGTCTTCAGCGACTATCACCACTTCATCGACATTCGCTTCTTTACTTAGACCACCATGTCCACCTGTCGCCTCGTTACTTTCGTTGCTTGCATCTCACAAGTTCTCGCTGCATGCTCTTCAATCGAGATCCGCAAAGAATGGCGTTCTTTTACTACGGATGAGCAAGCGGCATGGATCGATGCAGTCAAGGCAGGACATCTATCACATGTTCGGGCATCACTAACTTGTCACAGTGCATGGCCCAACTTCCTCATAACGATTCATTAGTTGCCACTGTAGGAGAATTCGCTGCTATTGCGAACATCACTTCAGACAGTTCTTACTATGATGATTATGCCTACGTCCACTCTGATCTCAACCCCACCATTCACTTCACCGGTAAGCGAGCAATCAATCCGGAGAAACCAATGCTAACAAGGAAGGGCTTTTCTTTCCATTCCATCGTTACTATGTTTGGTCCTATACCCAAGCACTCAAGAATGACTGTGGGTACACTGGTGTTGCCCCTTATTGGAACTGGACGATCGGTAATTCCCTCCTATCTATCCTAACAACTCATCACACTAATCCCTTCAGACGCCACCAATGTTGAGGCTTCGACGATCTGGTCCGACGACACCTCATATGGCCTTGGCCAAGCTGTCGGTGTCTCATCTAATGACTACGTAGTTGGCACAGGTGGATTCGCCTCAGACTTCACCCTTGCCTATCCCTCCTCCCATGGTCTCCGCCGCAACTTCACACTCGAACCATACGCCGCATTTGCGGACTCTTCCTTCTTTCCCGACCCAGATATCGATGCCAATGCTACCTTCACCGCTGAGAAAATCAATGGCTTGATTGCAAACTATACAGGTGATTTCAAAGGATTCCAGAAATATATGGAGGGATTTGAAGGCCCGCATGGAGCTGTGCATGAGATCCTGGGTGGTGATTTGGCGGGGTATTGTCCGGAGAATGCGAACGAGGCTTGTTTTGAGGCGGAGCCGAGTCCGACATTTAGTGCTAATGAGCCGATGTTTTGGATGCATCATGCTGTTCGTCCCCCTCACATCCTTTCCCGTTTCCTCCCTTCATGTCATATAAGCTGACCGGAATGGTAGATGGTCGATCGAATCTGGTGGCTATGGCAGAACCGAGACGCGAGCAATTTATACGCATTTGAAGGGGGGAGTGTGCAGAACATTACGGCGTATGATGAGTATCCGAATGGGACTCCGCCATGGTTGAGTTTGGAAAGTGTGTTGCCGACGGATGGAATCTTGATGCCGGCTCAGACGACGTTGAATGATGTTTGGATCACGGAAGGAGATTTACTTTGTTATACTTATGACGATGCCTAAGGGATTGCGGAGGCTGCGGTTCTCTTATAGTATCTCCAGGAGAGATGAGGGTAATGCTTGTGGATAATTCAGAAGGAAAGAAGTGTGTAGATTGCAGTGATCAAATCAAGGTGTATCAATCCATAGTCTTAAACGAATAGAAGCTCTTAAATGGACGCTTGAGGGTCGTTTATGTTCCGGAAACTTGACTTCGATAATGTAGACACCACAAATTCCTCCATGTTGGGCAAGCTCCGTTCCCTCAGCTTCAATCCACCCTGAACTTGCCTCTTTCGGCTAGCCCCTCTCTCTCAACCGCAGCCTCACGATCTATCTATACAGATTTAAATCAGCAAACTTCTGTCACAAGTCGACCAGAAATAATAGCCACTAGGCTCACTAGTTACTAGTTACCAATCCGCCCAGGCCATTTGAATTGGGCAGGTTGTGTCTCCCCATCCCTTCCTCCACGATCAACTCGAAAGCAAACCCTTCAACGGCTAGGGTTTCTTACACCAGCACCCCGCAGGGTGTTAGTGGCTCTTTTATCATTTTTTGATACTCAACTTCGCTGAATCAATTTTTTACTTCCGGATTCAAGCCTTCACCTCCACCGAGCAATGCAACGCGCTTTGAAGCTGAGTTGGGTATGCAGAAAGTCATTTTATAGTTACGTCTAGCTCCTCTGCCTGTCTTTTCTACCCAAATCTTACTGTGTTCTCTTTTTTTGCACGCACAACTTCATTGCGCACTAAAAGTTTTTGAGAGTCTTCATTTCGGAGGGAGTTACGTGAGGGGGTTGCAATCGACTGTTTGGCGTGGAGAAGGAGCGGCGCAACGGTGTCAATTCACAAAGTCTGGAAAATGTATTGTTCCTCATTGTTTTTAAAGCTGTACATTTTGAGGGAAATCTTTGCTTAATTGAAGAAATAGAAGTTATTTGCCGTGCGTGATCAGTCCCAAATCGGGAAGACAGAACTTGAGCCACATAACAGACCGAGGTCATTCAACAGACCATCTGGCGTTCTCCGGCCAAATTCGACAACGTCAGCTACCCACGTGCTAGATAGGTGATCAGGAAACAATAAGTGGAGGCTTTAATAACTGCCCCATGATTCATACCCTCACAAGTGGCTGAGCATAGGCGACAGAGAGAAGCGGACCAAGCACCATGATGAAAAGTGCGCGAAGCTCGGGACCAGAGCATTCGTTCAGTGACTGAGGTTTGAGGCGCTGATCAAGTATCTCCAAGAATTGATGGCCCGCTATGCACCCGATACCATGTATCTCTCGCATTGACAAGTGTTGCTTGACATATTGGGTGTATGCGAGGGAAACAGCATAGACCATCCGCTGGAAGTCGAGCACGACGGAGCATCTAGATGATGGTTCGACAAGCTCCACAACTTGAGGCAAGGACAGAGCGCCAGCCGTGCCCTTGCTCAAGACAATGGGTTCATTCATCCAATCCGCGATGTCTTTGACGAGGAGGGACAAGTCCCAATTGACATCGGGTGCCGACTCGAGCGGAAAAGTCGATAGAGCTGACCCCTTGCTTCTTTCAATGGGCATCATTAATTCGGCTCGAGAGGGAAGACCGCCCTAACTTAGCGGAAGGCAGCATATACTTGGAGGATCTTACATAGCTCGAAGAGGCTGACTTCTGAAAGCCTCGTCCGAATACACCCTGAGAATGCCAACACCTTCTTCTCATGAACCTGTAGGGCAAAGATCAATTGTCCACATGTCGTACAGAGATCGTCTGAACACTTGATCTTCAGTAACGAGCATCTCAGGCAAGCCCTCTTGTGCCGCACAGCCTTCACTTCCTGTCGTCGATGATGGTTGAATCTAGCCCTTGTCGCCCAGAAATTTGGCTATTGGACACTGTAAACGAGCCGAGAAACGTTGAAGGCGCTGTCTGTATGGAATTTTCGCTTGCACGAGGCATCGTGGTGCATGGATGTCGAGAGCGTGATCAATCGGGGTGAAAAGATATCAGAATGAGCCGTTAGGATATCATTCAAGGTGGATGGGGCGTTGTCATTTATACTTCATTCAGCTATCGTAGGTTGGCTTTCCATGTCAATGATGATTTTTCGGTGCAAGGTGAAGCTGTCGTGGCTGAGCAGTGATGAGAAGTCTTCCCCGAACTTCTTGGGCGTAGTAAAACATTCTTTGCCAAGCACGTGCAGAGGCATCCCGTGACCGTCGTCCACTTCTCTCCATCTTCTTTTTCTCTCTCAAGCCATGATTTCTGATCCAGTTCGAAGCGGACTCCGGGATACGAGGATAGCGATATAGCGAACGTGAATTCTCGGAATGTAGCGTACGCTCTCCAGGCTCCAGGCTTCCGATCCCTTTTCAGTGCCGAAGTTGCTCCATTGCCGTCTATCACGCACTGAACTTCACGGATATACTGGTCTGGGGAGGTATCACAAGCGAGCAGCTGTAGTACTATTGACCTCAAAACCAATGGATCTGTTATATGAGAAACATGCTCTTTTTTGCTCTCGAAAAGCAACATCCGATCCTATATCCGATCATCAACATCCTCGATGCGTGTCACGATGAAGGAAAAGTATAAGCAGAGAACGAAATCCCGATTCTACACTCATCATCCATCAACAGACCCCTTCTCCAATTTTCAACCACAGCCAAGAAACTCAGCTCACACCTCAAATCCAACATTCCCTCACCAAAATCCAACAAAATGGCACCCATCCAGTTCGGCATTCTAATGATCGAATACCAAACCATTGATGTGGCGATGCCGTTGGACGTCCGTAAGTAACACTCCTCTTTATCTCACCTTCTCGACTTTGCTTCAGAGGAGGGGCTCCCGAACGGGTTTCAACCTTCTCTCCTTCCCTTTTTGAGTAAAATACTGGTACTAATATGTTGAAGTCTCCTCCTGCTCAATCCCCCTCTTCACCTCTCTCGAAAAAGGAGGCTTCCCCGGCGGAGAACTAAAATCCAAAGCCATCGACATCCAATTCCACCACGTAAACACAACCCTCGACCCGGTCTCCCTCACCAGTGGATTCCGCGTCTTACCCAACACCACTATCTCCACTTGCCCTCCTCTAGACTACTTGTTGGTTGGCGGTCCTGATATGACTAGCTTCCAATTGAAAGAGGACTTCGCTGAGTTTGTGAAGAAACATGTGGAGGATGGGAAGGTGTTATTTACGACTTGTACGGGGGCGTTGGCGGTTGCGAGCACAGGGGTGCTGGATGGGAAGAGGGCAACGGTTAATCATGATGTGTTGGAGGCGGCGAAGATGGCTGTGCCGGCGGTGAAGTGGGAGAGGAAGCAGTGGGTTGTTGATGGGAATTTGTGGACTGCTGGGGGTGCTTGTGCTGGTATGGGTAAGTTGAGACATGCATCCTGTCCTATCCCAAAAGACTGTTTGGAGAATGAGATTTGCTGACGAGAATGATGGGTAGATATGATGGCCAATTGGGTGATGGAAAATTATGGGATGGATATTGCGAGGATTGGGTTTCAGCTGCTGGATTTTGAGCCGAGGGATATTGAGAGAAAGAGAGTTGTGATGGAGAAGTAGGGGATATGCACTGAGAGGATGGAAGGAGAGATTGCCATCGTAGTTGCTTGAGCGATTGAAAAAAGGAAGAGGAAGATATTGCTTTCACTGTCGATGAACGAACGTCATACAAAAAAACTCTGCTACCACTGCCAACAGAGATCAGTGTCATTGAATTATTCTCATTCATCCTAAGGAGTGGGTATCTTCAAGCCACGCGATGTCTTCGCCGGAAGACATGATCGCAGTAACACACCATTCTTTCCTATCCTGACCTCATTAAAAATATTGATCTCCTTGCCAGGGGATAGACGCAAGGAATAACTAGTCCTTGCCATGACTCGTATAACCCGCGAATCGATACGCAATCTAGCTCGCCTTGCAGCATCTGTGCTCAACCTCTCTATAATCGCCTCTCTCAGATAGCGGCAGCAGCACTATCACTCAAGATCTGCAGCACATTCATTTCCAACGTCAAAACATTACTCGACAGCGCTTTCTCCTATTCATTTGTCAGCACTCATCCTCATCCCTAATAATCATTGCCAGTCACTCACATAGTAAGTCAAATGCTGTCCGTTATAGACCGAACTCGTCCCCGTAATCGTCAAGTTCACCTTCCCACTCGTATCCAGACTCGACACCAAAGCAGTCTGGTTCACGATTGCAGTCATGGGGAGAGTGTTGTTTCCTGGTCGGATTGTCATATCTGGGACTGTCGAGGTGCCGACTACGCCTGCTTGTGCGGTGGAGAGGGAAAGTGTTACGTTGCCCTTTGGTTTTGTTAGCTTCTCTCTTCGAAACCGAGGAGAGGAGAAGAGGTGGGAAAAGGTAGAGGAAAAGACGCAGTCTTACCATAGCAACAGTCAAAACTGACGGATTAGGAATATACGCAAACCCCTTCAAATTCGGCTGTCCAGCCGGCGCACTCAAATTCACCGTAATCCCCGTAACATTAAACCCCTTCAACCCATTCAACCCAAGATAGGTCGTACTCGAATTATAATTGACCTTGGTCACCGGCAACTTCCCCTCATGCAAATCCGTCCTTCCCGTCAACGCCGTCGTCACATTCTCGCTGGTCAGAACAGTCGTAGCGTAATCCGTCACCTGATCCAAGTCCACGATTGAGACGTTCTGGTTCTCGATCGAAGCGTTGGAATTGGGATGCAGGGCGTGGATTCGTGGCATCTCGACGACGATCATGGGTGTCGAGGCGAAGACGCCGTTTGTGACGAGCCAGAGGGAGGCGTTGAAGGGGTCGAGGGTAGGTGTGTACATGGAGGGAGAGTGGAGGATGGCCTTTTGGGTAATGACGATGCTGTTTTCAGTTGGTTCTAGGAATTGGATGTCGGTGAATTGGATGGAGGATTCGTCGACACCGTGTTGGGCGATTTTGGGCATCGCGGCGTAAACACTTCGAGATTTGTCAGTTAAGTTGATGATTGCGAGGATGAGGGAAGTACTTACAGACATAGTGCAATGATTAAGAAGACTACACAGAAGATTATGAGATGGAGCCACCAGAATCGTGCACAGTGTCGCTTGATTTTCTGGCCTGTAGTCTGCTTGCCGCCTTCGAGATAGCTGGGTTGTTCTTCGATTTGCTCGGCTTGGTATTTTCCCTCTCCTGCCTCGAAGTTCTTATCTGAGTCGTGTGACTCTCCATGTGTAACCGAATCAGACATCTTGAGCGTCGTGTACGTGGGACAAGCTCTTGAGAATTTCAGATATCCAGGTTGCAGTCTGATATATGAATATGGGGAAAGCAAGAGGGTTCAAAAGCGACAGTGGAGCAGAGTGGAGTTATGTAAAAAAAAATCCGGGGTTTCGCGCGACAAAGGGAATGGAGCATCCGTGAAGTGCACGATGAAAGAAACAAGGACCAAGTGGGCAGATGGCAAACTCGACAAGGTAATATCTCCGACCAACATGTGATCCCGAAATTCAAAATGAGAGGGATTTGCATCCACTACTAGTATACTAGTACGAGGTACAGTATTTCCTAGGATATGCTCGGTGCTACTCCAAGACAGGGAGGGGCGACACTTGATACGAGTGTCCCACGAGCCAAAAAATTTTTACCATGCAGGTACTTTCCTCAGGGGAAGTTAGAAGCAAACGATGCATCGACTATGCCATGCTATTCGAGGCCGATAGGAAACTTCAAACATGATCAAGCCTGTCAGACGGGTATCTATGGGAACTGCAGTATCTTGCGCCATTCATGTCAGCATCTTCAGACGTGAAGTTCAAGGATTCGAAATCAGATGCCAAAGGAGAGGCAGATGGCTTTCCTTTGTCTCTAGCTCTGCCGAGGCAATACCGGGGCAGTTGTCGAATTAGGATAGGTGAAGCTCTTCTCCGCACCAGCAACTCCGACATGGAGCAAGGATGGCCCCGCGTTGGCATCATTTTTGGCGGCGACTCCGCTAGCGCTAGCTTCCGGATCTTCATCCATTCGATCGCTGTCCCTGCACTGCATTTTGCTGTGCAGGCGAATAATCTCCGTTTGGTCCAATGGGCGAGATGCTCTTCAGCTGGGATGACATGCGACCTCCTTTGTTTGGAGTCACGTGTGACCCTTTGAAAAGATTTGAGCCAGACAAAAGGGTCCTTGAAACCTCCAATTTCAAATTCGAGAATTTGAAGCTGGATTGTTTCGCGATTCAAGCGAGATTGGTATGCGGATCAACCTCCCTAGGGCCAATTCGGGACGCCAATAACGAGCTCCCCTACAAAGTAAACAATGGTCAGAGACCCCTGCAGACGCCGCTTATCATTGTCCTCGGGATATTCGAAGCGCGTTGAGATCATCGACGACAACAGAAAGGTTGTTGATCGCTTCTCTTTGCATATAAGCGTTTCATGAAACGCGGGGTCCGTCGCCGAGGTCTTGCAGATAACCCCCACTCGGCAGAGGGAAAGCTTGTGAGCATGCGACGAAAAGGTTTCGTCGAGGTCGGTACTTATCTGGTGTCTTCGAGGCTGAAAGATGCGACTCAAGTATCCAGAATAGGACAATTCAATGGGTCGGAAATCGCTGCTGTGGGCTCGATTCCGCTGCTCAGATGTCCAAGACTTTCCTTCAGCGAGATCTCAAGCATTCCAAACCATTTCCGTCCCACCTCAGTCACGGCACATATCCAGGAATCTGATATGCTCGGTTGCTTGTGATTCCTCAAAGCATTTTCGCTGATAAATCTAGAGCTGAAGATAAGCTGTGCCGCCATGGAACAGAGGACGAGGATCCGAGCAGGGACTAGGTTGCAGGGAGATCGAATATGCATAACAGCCATGAGAAGTGCAAGGGGTGCTATTAATAAATTTAGAAAGCCCAGAGATGAGAACATTGTGATATATAGGATTGAGAAATGGCAAAGAGTCGTTAGCCCCCTTGCCAGACCGAGATCCTTCAGCCAGACTCCCCCGCATCCGCGCGCTTCCTCGGCACCTCAACCGTGAAATCATGTCTTCTACACGCGCTATCCTCAAGCGCTTGAAAATGTCTGAGTTGAGTGCGGACATTGCGATGTGCAAAAAAGACTATTCATGTCTGATAAGTCGGGTTTCTGACAAGTGTCAAAAAACTAAAGACAGTTGCTATTGTAAGTAGTGTCGACAGCAGGCTGAGAACGATGTGCAACCAAAGTTGCTCATTGACGTGTTGCCATTTTCCTAAATTATGTGAAGCTTCTCAAAATAGCGTACGGCCACCGCTGGTGTGCGGTCTCCTATAAATTTTTAGATTTCCTAGAGTGTCGGCGCTTCGAGAAAAGCGCACTATCACTCTGCTCAAAAGCCACCCATCCATCCCCCTCTGAACAGGAGTGTTTTGTTGACACCTAGCGTGGTTTTGGATCTCTGAGAGGCGCGACAGATAATTGGGATGAGTATGAGGGCTAGATATGATACTCAGGCTGAGGGACATTTGATCAGGAAGAGAAGGTTCCATTGGTGGGGGTCACAGCTAAAAGATGCAGAGAAAAAAGGTTCAGCAAACGTCGCTGTTGTTTGAGCTGAAGTTAAAGATTGAGTAAATTGGTGGGTAATTAAAGCTTCAATTGTTAGTGAACCTTCTTGTAGAGGTAATGATGAACTTACCTCATGCGATGAAAGACGTCAAACCCTATATGATCGTGATGATGCTCGGCTCGGTGCCAGCGAACCACATTACTTCGTCAACTTTAAACCGCCGCCTAACTCTCTTGTACACTCCATCACCCTTCTCAGGACAAGGCATCAGGGCTAGTCCAATGCCTCTTCTCCAACGGTTCAGGCGGAAGCGCAAGCACTTCACTTGGCAAGTCCCTTCAAGACCGATCGTGCTGCCAACTGGTTGGACATTTTGTTGCGCACCTGGGCATATTGGCCACTTGACTTCGCAATGATCAATGATATCGAAAACTGATGTCTCGGAAAAGAGAAAAGTAAGAGAAGGGAATCGCGACTTTCGATTTCCCACATACACATACACACCGAGATTTCCCCATCAGGCACGCGCACGGTTCAGCCCATTCCACCAAGTGCCAGTCCTTTTCTGTTTCCACCTCCCTACGTAAATAACCGCGAGTTTAACTATACCCGACAGTTCAAACAGCGCACAGTATCGACACTGTGGTTGGCAGGAAGACGCTTGAGCTTACCACTCTTGCAAGAGACCGCCGCAAGGCACAAAAAACCTCCAAGGATTGAGACATTTCTTCGGAATAAACAAAGCAAATAAAAACTAAAAAAAGGGATGCGAAGAGAAACGTCAAGCAATTACATGGTATTCGTTCTCTGTCCTTCGAAAGGAGTAAGAACTTGTCGCGAACGCGTAATAAGTTTCAAACCTTTTTACATTTTGTTTGTAATATTCGAAATATTCGAGATATTCGAAATATTCGAAATATTCGAGATATTCGAGATATTCAAAATATTCAAAATATTTGAAATATTCGAAATATTTATAATATTTAAAATATTCGAAATGTTTAAAATATTCGTAATATTTAAAAAAATTGGAATTATTTAAAATACTCGAAATATTTAAAAAAAATTAAAAAATTAATTTTGTTCAAGGCGAAAAATATTTCTCACATGCTTTTCTGCCACTATTAATTCGATATTGTCTTTTTTTTTTTTTTTTTGCACTTGAAAGCAAATATTTCTTGACAGTGCATCCCGAGGAGTCTCTCTGAATATTTATTCAAGATCAGAATTGATCGGCTCCCTCCAAGGCCAACACGGCAAAATGTCCTCCCACAACTGGCCTGTTCCTCCAAGCATCATATCCACCAATCAAATCCCCACTTCCCCCATTATTCAATCCTCCACTACCCGGAATTGCAAACCACCTATCGCTGAATGGAGGTGTATTCAGTCCATCAGTCATGTACTTCCAAACATCGTTAATGAACATATCCCTCGTACTACCACCAGTTCCAGGCGATGCGGCGGCAGCCCAATTCGTCCAGAACGTGCTGCTCCAATCGACTCGAGAATCAAGTGGAACGCCAGCTTCGCCTTGTTTAGTGGGGTAGTAGGATGCGAGCATGGAGTATGTTGAAGAGGGGAATGTTTGCAGGCTGAAGAGAATGTCGGGGTAAAGATTGAAGACAACAGCATAGTCGCTGTCATTTGCGTACGTGACATTCGTTCCATATTGAAGCTTGAAATGCGTCCTCACAGAATCAAGGCCCAATTCATTGTTATACAACTCATTCACAAAACTCAATCCAGTCTCAGAGTAGGAAGTCGCGTTGAACATCTTCCCGTAAGCATTCAAAGCGATAGCTGCTTTAATTGCAAGGTTAGTCTGGTTTGCTAACGGACCGCAACAATCATTCGTAGCGAGCTGAACAGGTTCATCAAGTCCGTCAGTGACGAGGTAGTTGGCGTATTTGGTGAACAGGTTTTGGTATTTTTGTGCCCAAGCGAGATCTCCTGTTGCTTGGACGTAGGCGAATGCGAGGAGGATTATGTTACCGCTTTCTTCGACTGGCATGTCTTCTTCAATTTGGTTGTCGTGACCTGTGGCGTTGGGATAGTGGGTTCCGATATCGTGGATGCAGAAGGGCTGGATTATCAGCTGAATTCGGAATGGGGGAGAGAGGAGGCTTACTTGGGTCCAGCGACCGGTTTCGAGGTATTGGAGGACGGGTTCAAGTTGGTATTTGATGTAGTCTGGGCTCATGACATACCCTATTTATCAAGATCTCGGAGTCAGCTAACATCTTTTGTGTGTTTCAAGAGCAAAAATGCTTGTCTTAGGAGCGCGTCTGGAGCACATTTGGAGTGCAGATGGAGCAATGCACTCTAGAGACATGCCGAAAGAGGGAATAATCCTCCGAAAAATTGATGCTTACAGATTGGGAATGCGGGGAAGATAACGTCCACTGTGATAGTTTAGCAGACTATTTTTATGCTTGAAACTCGACTCACAGGTATTGACATTTCCATCACTTGATATCTCTTTCAGGAAGATCATGATATCTGTCGTGTCCAGAGTATCGTTCGGAATGGTTACATCAGCCCCTCCATACGCTTGACGAGTGGTCAGCAGCAAGATATCCGAGTAGTTTGACCCCGCAGCTGCCACTGCTTTCTGCTCCAAAGCAGCATCTGAGACCAAAGACTCTGCGTGTGCTGAATCATAGTCATCAAGGAAGTGCGAGACTGCCGTACCAGTATCGGGATACGAAGCTCTGTAGTATCCCGTCCTCGCACTCCCAAGGTAGTTGATGACGGCCTCTCGAACATACCCAACAGCGAAGGTCACCGAGGAGTTCGTGATAGAACCCAAGTCATGTGCCAATCCTACGACATTGCCTTTCGCAAAAGTCGTTGCTCCGGTCAAGTTCCCATTGCTAGCAAACTGAGCTCGAACAGAAGCAGCCGTCCCGGCTTGAGAGGAAAGCTTAGAAGACGAGGCTGGTTTCGAAGCAAAGACGGTTTCGCCCCACAGTGCCTGATCTTTGACTTCAGAATAAAGGTACGCTCCTTTCACCGAAAGCTCAAATAGGGCCAATCCATTCTCGAACGATGAATTGAACGATCCGACAGTGTTGCCCGCCTGGCCTGTCCACGATTCATCGATGTCGGAATAGATCTGGACATCTTGACTTTCTGCTCCAGAGACTGAAACGGTCAAATAGCTGAAAGGCAGCGATTGACGCAGATAATCTTTTGGCGAAACAGGCGAAAAGAAATCCAGAATGAAGGTCGTTGCACCAGCTGTCAATGTGAAAAGTGAGTGCGTCGATGTGTATTCAGCGCTGGCGAGCGTTGCTTCGAGCGATCCAGTGAGAGCTGCAGGCACACCAAACAGTTTGTACGTCGTGCCATCTACTCTAGCTAAGACGCTCCATGAGAGATTTTGGCCTGCCCAGAATTGTGGTGTTGCAGTTGGGAGGTTCGCAACTTGATCTCCTGGGATCCATGCTGTCTTTGGGTCAGCGAAGTGCTGTCACGGTGAAGCATTCGTACCTGAAAGATATGGATTTCTGACTGCGAGAGGGTATGATGGCGGAAGAACGGGTTTATAGGCTGCAACATGAATATATGTTGGGAGAGTGAAGATATATGATGAGAGGCTGAGGAGGAGAGTGGAAAGGAGATGCAAAAACATGGCGCCTGGATCGCTTGGGGGCATTCAAGGTGTTGACTCGCCAAGTTTCAGCGCAATCTCATCGCGACCTGTCCTGATGGCAGCACCAACAGATATATACGATCCGTTTTTCATCCTTCTACAAGAACAGAATCCTATGTCATCCTCTTCATATTTCACGTCAATCGCATCCGCATGGCTCTGTAGGACCCCTCCTTTGCCCCCTTGGAACGGTCCGTCCGCTTTGCCCGAGATCCGGTAATGCCTGCGAGACCCGTGAACACGCGTCTCGCAGGGGCTGAACAACTATTGAATAGCATCTGCTTTGATTGCAGTCGTCCATTTCCTTCGAATGAAACTGATGTCGAACATTTGAGTTCGGATTGCGATATTGAAAACTGTCAAGAAAGCACTTTGATTTTGTGTCTTTTGCTGAAGCCATGTTATGCCTCGTGTCTTCGCTCCTGACTTCCAGAAACTCATGATGTCTTCACCCTTGCTCTGTCTTTTAGTTATCCCGCCCGTCATCTAGAAAATCTAGAGGCTAAAGGCTGAAGTGGTTCCCTTGTGTTTTCTCAGACATGACAGAGCTTTTCAATCCTCACGCGTGTTTTGATTTTCAAGGTCCTTCGGAAGTCGCAGCGACATCCGGCTATAGGTCGAGGTTCACCTCTGCAAAATAACCACGGATGTCGCCCTGAACGAAGCGAGAAAAGCACGACTCGGAAGTCGGAATTGCGTTAGCTGAAGGATGCTAGCTCCTACTATTCCAATTGGAGAAAATGCTTGTCCATTGGACATGTCCGTACCCAGATCCCCGGATTCTTAGTCGGCGGCGCTGGGTAGCAGCAGGGACGCAGACTTCCGTTTGATGGGTGTCATCTAGGTTCAAGCTATCATATAGAACTAGCTGCTACTCGCAGAGCTACTCAAGCTCAATCTCAAAGCATTAACCCTTTCTAAGGGCAAAATCCCTCTAGCTGGGAAAATTGTAGGCCGAAACCTACAGAGCTCCAAGGCCGTGACTGACCTACATGCAGTACGATCATGCCTGTGCGAGAATTCGAAGACTTGACTTAGCGCAGTCGGTTGGTGTAGATGAAGAAAGAAATCAAAGGTGAGCAAATTCCTCTTTCCACACACTACATGCTAATGCCTAACTGTTAGCACTACCTTCGATATTGACTACATGTACGATAGCGACGAAATGCATCGAAGATATCCATTCCTGAGTCCAATGAGGGCAGAAGATTCTCCAGCCTGGAAGAATATCTACCACATCACCAATTTGGATGGATCTACGGTCGCGACTCGAGATTCGTCTCCAGAAAGACGAGGTCCCGAGTCAAATGGAGACGGCGCCCAAACGTCTCAGGAGGAGCCATCGTACACGGACGAGAACTCGATGCAAATTCTGTACCCTTGGCTAGTAGAAGACTTCTCAATGGCAGCAAAATCAGCAAGCGAACATCGATCCTGCCGCGGCAGCTGCGATTACTGGCATGATGCACCGCTTTCCAACGAGTACTGCGATGGATGATAGGACACAGCAAGCAGACTTTACACCTCGGGCTTCATGCCATCGACGTCACTGAACGCGATCGATAGCTTTGACGGGGGTTTCAGTCAGCAATGAATTAGCATGCAGGAAAGTTTCAGACAATAACCAACGTCGAGAAATTAAATGATGGCACGGCTGGAACGATGGCACGGATCTCTTGTCTTATTAATCATGGCAAAGCAAGAGCCGTCGGGTGCGGTGTCCGGAACTCCTCGAGGCAGTGAGACCACTTCTTCCCCTGGCTATTCACCCACCCCATTATGATGTCCTCCACTTCTGACTCGCTCTCCTGAGAACCTCACGAGACCGAGTATAGCGAAACAGCATCCTTCCAGGCCTGGTTGCCCTTTTTGATCTTCTCCGCCTTCGTCCTATCGAAGAAGATCTCAAATTTCTCCTTGCAGGCGTGCTCTAGCAGGACCCTCTTTCTTTCCTTGTACAAAGCTATCTCGGACATTTCCATCTCACGCACAAAGACATCTCTAATCAAGACGTCATGCAATGGACCGCTACAGAAAGCAGTTAAAGCTTCGACTTGCTGAACAGTAAGGTCTTTCTTATCCTGTCGAGCAATCCATACGTTGCCAATATTTTCGCGGGTCCATTTCTCGTCTTTGACTCGACCCCATGTTGGACTGTTTACTTCGAAATCCAGATTCAGTGCCCAGGCTCCCGTGTTTGACCCGGAGTTTGTGCTCGAGCATCTGAAGACCAGCAGCGGAATCTGCATGACCTTAGAAATGCATACCGGTGCTTGAAGGAACATCTCATGTGCTTTGAGAGACTCGTTGGCTCGGTATCGCTGAAAATAGAATGGCTATGCCAAACTCAGCCATGCCCCAGAGTTGCTGATCTCCCCTACTGCGAATATCAACCACGGAGATCAGGTCAGAACTGAGGCCGAGGCTGGGGAACATCCTCTGAACTGCTTCGACTTCACCTCCCATTGCCACTCCTCGCACTTCACGACCAGTTCCGTAGCTGCGAAAGAAATCGGCCATGATCCTCAAATCGGCGCAGGTGATATCCCGGTAGAAGTCAGGTTCTCTTGAAGTTCCAACTTGGTTAACAGCAAGAGCTCTAAACCAGGTATAATTCTCTGCTCCTCTCATCATTGCCTGAACACATTGGTTCTCGGCAGATCCATCGTTTTCGCCGTCTTCTCTGACGTAGAGTTGAACTGTGTGCTGGAAGGCAAATCTTTGGAAAGTGGGATTTGCGGCGTTCAGGCGATTTGTTACATGAATTGCCTCAGTCATATAATCTTTACATTCAAGGAGTTCGCCAATATCTGCTCCCTCGGAGCCGTCGTATTCCTTGAAACATTTCATCTGGATGAACTTTGGCTTGATACACTCAGTACAAAAGAGAATGGCAAGCTTATGGGTGGACGATGGTCGTAAGTTTGGGCCCTGGAAGGACCGATAGTGACCACAGACTTGCTTGTGGATAAGCCAATCTTGCATCTAACAAGACGTGGAGCAGTATTTGGCAGATCTGCATCGGGCACAGTTTTTGTGGTTTTCACCATCGCTCGGCGGGGATTTGTTGCACAAGGTGCAGGATGGGGATCCCATATTAGCGTCGACGTTTGGTCAGCTGGTGGAGGAAGTGGAATCTGCTTAGAGAAACCTTGCCAGCAACTTCATCTTCTCGAAATTCACGAGATCGCATATCCATATTGGAGAATCTTCAATTCCTGGTTGGATGGTTCGTTTGCGAAGAGACTTCTTCAGCTGGAGTGGTTGCGACGGGTGGAACGACTTGAGCACGAGAAACTCACTTGACTTAGTTCCTCTGCTTTCAAGATACCTTCATCTACTCACTTTCGTTACTTTTATCGACTTTCACTGCATCTCCTTTTCAACTTTGTGACAATCGCTTGACTGTGCAAGTATTTTAGATGGTACGACACCCTGACACATTGACAATTGCACTTGACATAGTTTCAATGCCTTCCATTTGAGAGCAACATAAGAGAGTTGCTAAGAAATTGTTTATGTTGCCACACCGCTTTACGGAATGCTGAGTTGTACCGTTGGATTTCGACGGCCTCGAAGCATTCCGGACAATCGTGTCCCGTGGTTTTGCGGAGATATTACATTCGTGCATATTGGGCGATGAGCTCACTTCGGAGCGACAGGCTAGCGAAGCTGAAGGTGCATGACCTTCTATGCTAGGCAAATAGAGAGATGCAAAGTCGAGTGTGCGACAATTCAAACCTGAAAGGAAATTCCGGAAGCCGCAGAAGGTAAGCCGCTAGAAAACCCGTGCCCACTAGAGGTATAGTCCTGAGCGAAGGCAAACAAGTCCACAAAGCAGACGTATATTTTCAAACCTTCTCTTATCCCAGCTCTGCTCACCTTATCTAAGCTCAGCGTGGTCCAGTTTTCGCAACCTGTTCTTTCTTGCCATCCACCTCCTCAGCGAGCGTACATTATTACATCGACTTTGAGGCTCACCCTTCAACTCTGCATACCTTCTCAGCAAACCCAACCTTCAGCATGGCCCTTGAAAACGCCTCAACCGCAGGCCTTGCTGCTGCGCTCTCTGAGATTGCCACGGGCGCAACAAAGTCACCATCCCATGGACAACCCCAAAAGCACTCGACCTCTTCTGGCCCTTCCTTGAGATGTGCCGTCTGCAATAAGACTGGCGCAACTCTCTGCGACGTGTGTGGTTCGGCTGCGTACTGCTCTCGAGTCTGCAAGAATGATGATGCCAAATACCATAGAAGTGTTTGCCCGGCCTTCAAGGCTTTCCTCAACGCTGGTAGACCGAAGGCGGATGCAAGACTTGCCCTATTCTTCTCAGAGGAGCCTTTCCAGCCAGCCCTCATTTGGGTGATTGAACAGGGTTACAAATTAAAGAAGGTTGAGCAACTAAGCGGCAACTTGTCGTACTCCGGTATCCTTGGTCCCAACGAGAGCGGCTCATTCGTCCCTATCACCACCAACCTCGAGCACAAATTTCCCTTGGACCATACCGTTACCGTATACCATCGAAGCAACTTCTTCTGGGATGATCGTTCACAAACCAACCTCGCCATCTTCGAGTTCACCCAAGGCGAGCACAAGTTTGACTGGAGGGGCCCTATCGCTGTGTTCTCCAGAAATGGGATTGCTAATGCATCAGGTCTTCGGGATATCACCCTCGCGGACCTCCGCTCCTTTCAGAATTTCCTCGTGAACTACGGAGAGGGCCTTGAGAAGTCACATCGATATGGCGGGCTTCGAATCGTAGAGCTATGGGATCCTGCTCTTTGGGAGGGCATCATGCTGCGATTCATGTCCAAGGATGCGAAGATGGTCAAGGGAGTGAAGATCAGCTGCTTAGGAGACATGAAAGTCTTGGGAAAGAAGCAATATACTTCGACTGCTATTCCTCCCAACCATCCGATATTCTTCAACGAGAACGAGGGTGAAGACTTGGACGAGCCACCAGCGCCAACACAGATCTCTGTGCGGATGGATGTTCCGCTCTTGATTCGCAGATGTGCTTTAGATCTGGAATGGAAGGGACGCTACACAAATGCCCAGGACTTTGCCAGAGCTCTCGACCCTACTAACGAACCTGCTGCACTTCTGACGACGATTGTTGATGTCGGAAGCAAACTCTGGGGTTGCAACAAGGATCATGAGAACATAAACAGCATGTATGTCTCTGGTTCGGTCATCATCGTTCGGCAAGACAAGAAAGACATAAGTGTTGAGCAAGTCCGAGCATTGGCAGACTACATCAAGCAGCATGTCAAGCCAGCCATCGAGAAGCAGAAGGCCCAAGAGTTGAAGCTCAATAAGGAGCAGATTCGCGAAGGTAGGGAGCGCATCATCGATACATACATGACTATGGAGAATGTTAGGAAGTATTTCAAGGTTTGGGAGGGAAATACTGGGGTGCGTTGAGTGTGAGAATTGAGCTTGATTGCGGTTCCGAAATGGCTGGCCATTTCTGGACACTGGCCACATAGAATGCTCTCTGGTAGTAGGATAGTTTGCGTTGATCAGCACTTAATAGAAGCATGGCAACAAAAATCAACGCATCTGTGAATTACGCGAAGCAAATTCTGCTTCTGTTTCTTCAGTTGTACTTCCAGGCCGCGCCTTGATAGTGAATAGACTCAAGCTTGACGTTGGTATTGTCAATATCCATAGCGACACTGCCATTATCCTCATCAACTTTCTAACTCCTCTTCTCGTTAGCCAGTACTCAGTGACTCAGGTTCATCCATTCCCAGGCCAAGCCTCGGGCAATGCTAGGAGACTGAAGACGCTGCTACCAAGAGGCCTACAGCAAGGACGGACTTCGAATCGAGAAACATGTCCAACTTCCAATGAGTAGCCAATAGCATAATATCGTGTAGACGGTACAGTACTAGGTCATAAGTCTGAGCCATAAGCGAAAACCCCACCAAAAACAGCCTTTTTGCCCCCTTTTCCACCAGCTATAACTTTTTAGCCACAACTCAAGTGTAAATAATAATTCTATCGCTAAATAGCCTTTAATGGGAAGAATCAGGTCCCTAGAGAAAGCTAGGACCGTGCCATTAGCCGTGGTGATGCAGTCGTCCAATTGCAAAGGATGAAAAAAAGCCTTAAAATCGCTTAATTTAGTATGTAAAAGTGGCGCACCGTGATTTTTCAAACTTTGAGCATTATTATTTTAAGCGCTATTGTTTTTAAATAAAATCTGAAGAAGTAGAAAGAGACATTACCTTTTCAAATAGCTTGCACCAGAAAGGCTGATTATTTAAAGCATAGGAATGTAGTTATTATTTAAAGTGGTGAAGTCGCGATTCACGCGTTTTGGGCGCGTTTCGCTTAAATGGCTCAGACTTGTGACGCGTCACTGTAATCATGGGCAAGGAGATCTGTATATAGATCCAGTAAGCAATCGAGGCTATTTTGAACCAAAAGTACAATATAAAGGGAAGTACAAATGCCACTCTTATAATAATCATACCTTCAATGCAATCAAAGCTACATGACGCTACATGATCGCATTATACAACTTTGAGACACGCCTGCTCTGTAGAATGTCGAGGCTCCGCCAGACCTTTTGATAGTGAAAATATCCCATACTGTTTGGTTCTTTCACTTTCCATATCACCACGCTCCCGATCGTGATACTTCTCTTTACCATTATCATTCTTGAAATCTCCGAATGTCGTTCATAACCGCCTCCTTGAATCCCCTGTATGCCTTTTCTAGCCCATCAAATCTCTTCTCCATACCTCTCGAAATTACACCGTATTTCGCCCAAGGACCCAGGAATGTAACACAGGTATGAACAATAAGATTTCGAAAATTACGGATCCACGCAGAGCTCTTTTCCAGTTTGCTAGATAGAGGTCGGAACGGTTCAGGGAGTCCTTTTCCCAAGTTGCTAAGGTGGACCAAGTTCTCTGAAAGGTCACATATTGCGGCGAGATATAACCGTCGGTTTCGTCTGCGGGAGTTGGAATCCTCTTTGCTAGGGTGGAGGTCCTCCAAGTATATCAGTACTATGTAGTATGTCAAGGTCGATGTCAAAGCTAACCTGTTCTTTTGAGAATTCCGGACGGAGCTCCTTGATATCTAGAATGTTCTCGTCAATGGCTTGAAAGATGTGCTCCAAAACACGTCCACGCATTAAGTTCTCTGAAATAGAAGGATTTCGGTGGCAGAGCCAGTCCCACATTCGGAGAAACGTGGCGAAGAAGTTTCTCGGGATGGGTTTGCCTTGAGAAGTAAAGCTGGCGGACGGTCAGCAGTGCCATTTCAACGAAGCCGTGCTCTTACTTATCTTGCAGTGCTTTAACTCGAGCATGAGAAGGCTCTTTGTCTGGGACAGTACTTTTGATGGAACGGAATTTTCGACGGGAAGAGGCTTCTTAACGGGAACAGACTTTTTGACGAGACCTCCGTATTCCAGGTATCCTTTCCACTCTGGGTGCTCCCGACTGAATACCGTCATCACATGCAAGGTCTGTTCTGCAGTCGCATACTTGACGTAACCACGGGCGCGCACAACACCCGCTGGAAGGACCAGAAATGCCTCAATGAAGCCATCGTATGAAGAGAAGACGCTTTCCAGGTGTTCAGGGGTAATTTTCGGGTCTAAATTCCGCGCGATCAGGTAGCGATTAGGAGCTTGCGATGAGTCTTCTGCTTCGTCCTCTAATTCTCCTAATTCTGTCAGAATATTCATCCCTCTAGGAAGTCGCTCTTCAGCCTCGATAACCTGAGATGAGACGTCGCGAACTTGGCCATCATCGACTGGGCCGTCAGGAACTTCGTCTTTAGAGTCAACGTCTGATTCAGATTGAATGGCATCATCGTCGGCTTCTGAGTCTGTCTGGGGTTCGACGTCCCCCAAAGCAGGAAGCGACGGCGAGGTCTCATTGTCTAAGAACTATTCTTGAAATTTCCGCTGTTCTCAAATCAGATGGCTTCAATAGATAATTAGAGCGACACATACCTTAATGCCAGCTAGTTGCGGGATTCGAGGGAAAGGCATTGTTCGATGATTAATGTACAGGTAGATGTTGGGATATTCGATAGGAAGAATCCTTCCGTAGGTCTTGGAGAATAGAGCCGGTGCGCGACAATGGCAGGATAGAGTAGAGATTTGCGCGCAGATATGGTTCGAGTTGGGAATTTGACGTTGTTGTTCTGTTGATGAGGTTGAAGTTCGGACGAAAGAGCAAAACGAAGCGACGCTTAGCGGCTTCCAGGTCCGAAGTTGCTCCTCAAACCAACCCTCGGGACTTCAAACCCTTCATAGATTTAAATAAGCAGATTTTCTTCCGCTTCTGTATAAGCACGGACCCAGGATTTGGGTTCCAAAAAGGAAACACTCAAACAGTTATGAGCTGTTCAAGCATCGGCCCAGGATTTGGGTTCGAAAGAATAATTCGTTCAGGTGGTGCTGTGTGCTGCCTTTGAAACAGAAACCTTCATTTAAGTAGTATGAACTACAAGTGAAAGCAACTAACAAGATACCAGGCTAAATGGTGGTCTAAGTTTGTCAACAAACCCCTCACCGACATTGAAGTCAACAAACGGCAGCCAAATATGGGGTGGTGGGGAGGGGCTTCTCGCCATTCTTTTTTTGCCTTTTTTCATAAAACATGTCTTTTTTATGATGGATATCTGGTCCTCATTAGGTCCCTTTTAGCGCACTACAATGCTTTTTTAGCTTGTCAATCTTTGCCTTGAATCTAAAGCGAGGCCTTTGGTGAAAGAACATCTAGGGCTTGAAAGATGATAGCAAGCACAGAAAGTTCAAGTAATATCATGGCATTATGACCAAGGGGAGAGATTCCCCATAGGTCTGAAATTCGATTTGGAATCTAGAGCATTGCCCAATATTTGGATGAAAGCAACGTCCACAGCAAACCAAGGTTATCAGGCCGAAAGAACACGCGAGGCACTGGAGAATCGACTATGAGAGCAAAAGTGATTTTTTGAAAAGAATTCACCTTGATGATAACGAAACGGCATTAGATCGCTCGATCTACTTCCAGGATCTATTTTGGCACTTACACTCTTCATTTCCTTCCACATCCAACTTCCCTCAACTCGACCCAACCAAGCAAAATGGCACAACCATGCCCATCCTGCCAGGTCCACCTTGCCGACACGTCCTGCGATACCTGCACTCTAAAAGACTACTGCTCACCCACCTGCCGCGCCTCAAACCTTGTCCTCCATCGCTCCCTCTGCAAACCCTACTGGTCTCCTATGCGACCGCCCCGCCCACCACGAGTAACACTCGGTCTCTACATCCCGCAAGCTGGTCAACCAACCTTCCGCTTCGTCAGATACGAGCGTGACGAGCATGGTATCGTTCGTCCCGATCTCAAGCCTTTGCTTGGTACTAAAGACCCGACGCGTACTCTCCTGACTTGGAGCGTAACTCGGAACAAAGAGTTGCCGTATACGTTGCAATTGTATCAATTGCCTGGGAAGCAGATGGTGAACGGTTTTGCATACCAGGCGGCTATGGATACAGGCTATTCGAGGCACTGGGGAGGACCGATGGTTGTTCTTGCCACTGAGAATCAAAATTGTGCGATGGATGAGCCAGTTTGGAGAGATGTAGTAGTTGAGGATTTGAGGTGGATATTTGATTATTGGAGGTATGGGGATGAGCCTTTGCCGTTTGGAGGCGTGAGGGGTGAGAAGATTGTTGTGACGCCGGAGATGGGTATTTCTGGGGTACAGAATGGGATTTCTGATACGGGAAGGGTGACGGCGGTGGGAGGGAGGAGTATTAAGGCGGTTATTATTTGTTGCCAGGAGGAGAGGAAGGTGCGAGGGACATTTGTGGAGGCGCCGATTGGGATTGATCATCCGATTTTTAGGGAGAGTCCTACTCAGATCTCGAAGAAGATGGAGTTGCCTCTGTTAATGTACAAGTTCCCAGTTCAAGCAACTGCTCCAGGGCTGGACGACAAGGAGTTCAGAAATCCCGAAGCATCAGCTCTGCAACGCATCTTGGACGTCGACGATCCTGGCTGGGGACTTGTTGCAGATGAATATTTCGGGAACATTGGCAGTGTGTTGGTCGTCCGTGCAGACAGGAAGGATCTTGATGTTAAGCAGGTCGACATGCTGGTGGGTTTCTGCGTCATGGGTCTGGGATATCATATGGACTTGGCGATGAAGGAGGACAAGGAGGACTCGAAGAAGAGAGTCACCAATGATTTGACGAGCAAGTCTGTTTTTAATGGGTTCTTTGAGGAGAAAAGACGAGCCTTGAGATGGAGAGATACGTCATGGGAGGGTGTGAAGAGTCCATACAATGTTTGACTGCTCGTTGGTCTGACCACACCTAGATGTTCGGGGAAGCATGCAGAAACCGAAACGAACCCCAGCAAATTTGCGGGTTAGCCACAGTCTCCACTTGGACGCCACACGTCTCAGCATTTCAACCAACCTCCAATTTTTCCCTCCTGTGAACCTTTTCTCATCAAAAACAATGTCCCCAAGAATCCTCTTGTCAAAATTGGAGCAAGTCTACCTCTCATCGATCACATGCATCCCATCTCTCCAAGGGCCTCCGGAGATCCCCCCAGATCTACCTTTGACACCGGACAGACCCCTCGGCATACCGGCTCCTAACTCCAACAATCTAGAATTCCAAAAGCTGGAGAAGTGGAGCCTCAAGCCCCTCTCCTCGATACTCAGTCCTAAAACTCTTTCTATTTTCCACTAGGTTACGTTTCCCTCTTCTACAATTGGATGCTTTCGAAGTCTCGGACATCTTAAACTGAAATACCCTAAGCACAACTGAGTACGAGATGCGGCTTCTACAACTGTCGACCGACGAGGACAAATGACAATGTGGCGCTTGGGATCTAGTTGAGTGCCGAATCGTCAAGTGATGGGACCGGCTACTAGTCAGATTCTGTTTTGGGGGAAGGAATTGTAGATCTTCCTCTTCGTTCTGTGGAAGATGGGTACCGGATCAAGATCCCGGGAAGATGGAGTTTGGTGGATCATGGAGGATGCTATACCGAGGACTCATGTGGATTTGAAAGTTGGAGAATTAATTATAAGTCTTCTGTTTTTCTGCCTGTGCCTGCTGCTTTCTTGTTCCTCAAAAGCCTCTCGTTTCTCTTGAATCTTCTGCGAAGAAAGTCAAGATATACCAAACTCCCACCCTTCTGCAGAGCAAGGCTTAATCCAAGCCAAACGAAACCAAAACTCCCTTCAAATTACAAGACACCCATATCCTTCCTTCAACAAAATAAAAAAAAGCCAAACTTTCTTGCAATATGCAACCCCTCAACCTCCTGCTCGCCACTTTATCCCTCATTCCAGCCATAATCGCCACACCGATCGAGTTTCGAGCCCTAGAAACAAGACAAGAAGGAGCTGGAGCTGGCAGGACCGGAGCAGGTACAATCATCACATCACCGAACGGAGTAGAGTGTACAGGTGATAGCAGCGGTGTTACTCTTGGGGATGTTGTGGGGAATCTTGTGGGTTGTGGTGGTGTGGGGGGTTTGTTGGGTGGGAAGTAAAGTGGCGAAGAGTGCAGAGGAAGGGATTGGAAAATGGGGCTGGAGATTTGGATTGAGATTGTGAGAGATTAGGGCGAGTGAACGGAAAAGGATGGAGATGAGGACCCGTATATAGGCTTGGAGGAGCTGTCACTTAGTGTTGCATACCACATCACAATTCCACACATTCAAATGCAAGAGATTCCGGCGTCGTATTACCCACTAATACTCCTCCCAATGCCTCCTAATAATCGGCCTTGCAGGATCCCACGGCCCATGAATCTCATTCTTATATTTTTGCAACCCAATCAACCACCAACTACATCCACCCATTGCGAGACCCGTAATCACAACCCCAATAACCAACCCCATCAGTCCACTCTTCCATGGCCAATCCCAGATCCCCTCTCCATCTCCTCCTCGTCCCAATATAACACCAATCCCACCCCCAGCACCGAGTACCAAGGCAGTAGTAAGAGCAACATGGCCCCTCCACGTCCTCTGCCTAGCATACCGTCTAAACACCGGAAACAATCCAAAAACTTCAATACTAAACAATGTAAGACTAAACACCTGTCCCGTACTCGGCAATCTCGACGCAAGCACAGTAGAAGCCATCAAAGCGGCATTCGTGCTTAAACTAGCAGGTATATTCTTAATCCCGGCTTTCATAGACGAGCTCGATACGGCAGGGGTACCATAGTCGAAAAAGAAAATGTTTATCGCGAAGAGGAGGAAGGACATTGCCCAGATGGAATCGGAGGACGTGGATCTAGTTAGGGATTTGAGGATTGGTGAGAGGCCAAGGAGAGTGAAGTAGATGAGGAGCGCGGATTTCGCGGTACTGAGACGGAGGGAGGTACGTGGGGAGAGGGGTTTGGAGTTTGGTGAGAAATTATTTGGAGCCGTTCGTGGTGTAGGGCCTTGGGTTGAAGCTGTAGAGTGGATTGAGGATGCGGATGCGGAGTGGGAGTGTCGTGCTGATAGACCATTTTGTGGGATGTTGAGGTTCGAGACTGAACTGGATGCTGAGGCTGGTTGGGTGAGGATTGGAGGTGAGGGCTTAGAGTCTTCTTGCCCTACCCACCAATCCCAGATTCCCCATCCTAGGAGTGTTCCGAAGGATCCCCATCCTACTACTGCTCCGGGAGATATGCCCTTTTCGTAGATGCCGACGAAGCAGACGATGAAGATTATGACGGAGCAGACGTGTTGAACGATGACGGTGGAGTCTGCGACGAGGGGCCAGAAGTCGTAAGGTTGGAGTCGCGGGTTTCGCTGGAGATGTTCGAGGAAGGTTGCTTGGTCGGTGTAATTGTCTGGGTCTGCGAAGTGTGAGTATAATTCGTAGAAGTTATGGGATCATGACGGACATGATTGCTTCACCCAGAGGAGTTTCTTCCAAACGCCTTTCCTCCTTCTACTTGCGCTTCGATTCCTTACTGTATGCCTCTCTCTTGGCAATCGCGCAGCGGCGCTTGGTCCATTAGGAACGCGCACTTCTGTCAGTCGTCGTGGTGGTGATCCTTGGTAGATGGCATCTTCGGGTGTGAGGAGGGATCGGTCGGTAGTGGTACGAGGATAGGGTGGCAGAGTGGTACTGCGTGTGAGAGGAGGAAGAGGTTCAGTGACGGTTGCAGTTGTGGGGGGTGCCTGGTTGGGCACCATCTTGTGCTGATGGACGCGTGTGTATAATGGAAGGAAAATGTTCAGCCTTGTGGTCTTTTCATTTGCCAATTTGGCTCGTTCGCTTGACGTAATTCCGAGGCTGAAGCCCTAGCTCATGAGTTGGGAACGTATCATATATTGGATTGGAGAGTGAGTAAATTGAGTTCCAATTCCGAGTCCTAGTTACTTTCTGAGGTAGCGTAATTACTTGAACTCTCTCGACTACGGAGGTGCTTCGAAACGTATCTCGGGAGGGAGAAGATTTGGTCGGTCACGTGAACCAAAATCTACTGTTTTCTAACAAGTATTCCTCTTTCATGTGTAGGATGAATTCACATGCACTGAGCTTTCAGCCAATGCTGAGACCTCGTATTCTTTGAATCTCATGCTTCACCACACCGAAGTCATTAGGTAAAAAAAAAATCAATATCATGTGATCCGTGCATCAATGCGCCTCATCCCCTTTCCTCTTCGGTTAGCCTTACTGTTCACCTTCCTAATTAGGAGATGAGGATGCCATCTCTGATCAGAACTGCCGCATCTGCTGGTATTCACGATTGGATGCCAACTCTCCCTTCGGTCCGAGCCAGCTCTTTAATCAATGCAGTGCCGAACGAATGTGTCCCGAGATTGGCAACATTTTATATTGTTGCCTTCCTTGCCGTACAGCTATGCGTAATTCCCAATCCTTCAACACGACGCACCTTGGCAGGTAAGCAAGAAATTGTCCACTCTGGCTCGAGTTCGCCTAGAGCTTCCCTCAAGCAATGCCAAGCCTTTTGATGTTCACTGCCAAGTGATTCATATTCGTCATGATCTCACCATTCGACCCTTCACTTCATCCCAAATCGTCCCAAATCCGATCACCATGCTTCTAAAAACCAGATATTCAAGTGACGCTCCAGGCTCTCAGACCGATACAATGGCCCAAACCCTGTGACGATCCCCCTTTCCCTTTGTATTGAAAGAGTTTCAAGATCTCCTCCACTCAAAGAAAACATTAAAGAATTTACCTCACCGATAAAATGTGCCGCCGGAGCATTTCCATCAGATCAACTTGAAGTCCACGTGCAAAGCAAGTAAGAAATTTAGAAAATGAACCGAGTGGAACAGGTATAAGAACGGAAAAAAGTGGATTGGCAACGAAACAAAATACAAAACAGGCAGGAGAAAGAGGCATTTAATTCTCCAAACAAAATAGCGAATAATGCTATGCTCGTGTTGCAACATTTGAGTTTTAAACGTATCAAATTATTTAATCGCTTGATTTCGCTCTGCTGAACAATTCGTGATTACGGGGTTATCCCAATCTGTCCACCAAGGCTGAGCTCGGTACTAGGATTTCAATCCTTTTAGGCACGCGACAGCTTCTTGAAAATCGAAGTCAAAAGCCGACACAAGTTTCAAAGCTTGCGATGAATCGCCGAAGACAATTGATGGCCGTGCTGTCTTGGCACTTTGGGGTTCTAACAATGAGGTCGTGAGAGAATGTCATTTTGTTTGACTTGGCGGTTTCGTGCATTGGGAAAGTTAGCGTCCTTGGCTGGTAGAGCGGGTACAATATTTCTGGACATGGGCGCCAGTCAAGGGTCTCCCAAGGCTGTGCGATCTGAGTTTGCAGGGGAGCAGGCCCATGAGGAGCAAATCGAAATGGGGAAAAAATACCTGGATAATTGTAATAGCAGAGAACCTTATTTTAGCCTACCATGAGAGATGGACTGGCGGAGAATCCGAACACGACGTCGCGATCGAATGGCCAAGATCTTCAGCGATCGATGATGACATTGTTGAAGAATAAGCAGTGAGGAGGTGACTCGTCGGACATCAATTGAGAACGTGCGAATTTTCAGCAATCACGTTTTCAGCCCTCTCATTCGATTCGAGGAAAAAAGTGTTCCAGAACGATTGCGGCGTCAATGCCAAGAATCTCAGTCCTGCACGTGTGTTGGCCAGAAGCTCAGCCATTGTCCTCAGCTCATAATAATAACGATGGTCAGCAAAGCCACAAGTGGAGAACTTCCAGAAGCTTTTGCATTGGGCAGGATTCGATTAGCATTGCAACCGCGGGAGAAGGCTGAAAGGCGTATTGTGCCTTCCTTATCTGATCATCTGGCACTATAATTGATTATCTCGAATGATTCAGTTGTTCTTTTCCGCGGCTGCACTGACAACTGAAGGAGGCTTACTGTCGTGGTGCCGAATTGTCTCGGTTTACGGTCGATTTACCCTAGCCAGTGAATAGTCGCGGGATATATTAGGCTCTAGGCCCGATCCATCTCTTCTTAGCGGATGAATATGGGGTTAATACTGTTTTAATTCTGGCCCTAGTCTGGATCTGGATCTGCTGCCCCTGTCCTCGAGATCCGTATCTGGGCTCAGCCGTCCAACCATGTGCACGGCTGATGATGGAGAATGTCACTTGGAGCAGCAAAAGCCGTCTCACAGTTTCTCCCCCGGGTCAAACCAAAGACAAGGAGATGACCGAGCTGCAGGAGGCGTTTCCGCAACCATGATACTCATACCCCGTCAGCTGGCTATTGTGTTAAAGGCTGCAGCCTCCCTCCTTTGTACGAGTATCACCTTATCGATTCACGATTCGACGTTGACGGTTGCAACATCTCACGAGCACAAAGGAAGTCGACGATTAAGATTCGACAGTAGGACAAGACAGCATTGCGATTGCTGAGGCGGAAGATAATTATTCTTGGACGAAATACCCATTGGCATCAACCTCGACGATATTCATTGTTTGGCAGAACTGTAGACTTCAACGTCTCGTCGAAGTATATCTCTACGACAGACATCGTTGTCGAAGCAGGCTTCCTCGACACCATATCAGGTAGAGACATTGACTTGCCCTCGGACCACGCCTCGAGCACCCTCACCATGAAGCCAACCTCACCACTCTCCCTCCTCCTCTTCCTCCGCCTCGCCTCCGCGGCCCCTCTTCCCCTCACAATCGACGCCCTCTACCCAACAGACTGCCACTCAAAATCCTGCATCATCTCCCTCCTCACCACGCCGCACACCAACCACCACACACCACCAACCCACCTCACCTCACCCCATTTCCCCTCCCACCAACTCTCCGAATCACCTCTCTCCGCACCCTCAAGCGACGACAGACCAACACCAGCTCTCACCTCATCCCAACCACTATCCAGCTCCTTCCTCCTCTCCCTTACAAATCCTGCCTCCCACCCCTCAATCCAAAAAGCGCCCGTAGATCACGACCGTTCCGCAGAATCCACCGAGAACCTACCTGCGAAACCCTCCTCCGCTCTAGCGGAACTACGAGCTGCGGATTTGAGGAAATATTGGGAGACGTTACGACCTGCTTCTGCACAGAATGCTGCGAGTCCGAATAATGCGCAGATGGAGAGGTGTGAGATGGGGATGAGTGGAGAGATGTTTGGGGGTAGAAGCGAGAGATTTTATTATATGCACAGGGCGAGGATGGGGACGAGTGGGAGGGATTATGCGGATTTGATGGTTGTGGGGATTGTGGTTTTGTTTTTGGCGGTTGTGGTTGCGTTAGAGGCTGTTGAGAGATGTTCGGATTTGTAAGTTCCTAAATCTTCTTTCTAATATGGTGAGATGCTAATTGGTTTTTCAGGGGAGGAATTCTGTGCGGAAGAAGACAGAGGAGAGGAGAGATTTATCTCGAGGATGATAACCTCTTCATTGTCAAGAAGCCATTCGAACTTTCTCCAGCGCCGGCGTCGAGGGATAAGAGAGACTCGATGGATTACAGGGACGAGAAGGAGGCGTTTGCTTATGATAGTGATGCTGCGGAACGGGTATGAGGTATCATTTGGGAGCGGAAACAGGAAAAAGGCGGATATCATAATGCATTATGCTTTTCTTTGTTAGTCACATTGGGTGAAATACCAGGAGTTTAGGAGAATGGTTTGCAGCATACTCATGGCGTTTGGGAAGCCATCAAAGTGTTGAGCCACGAATTTTAGTTACGAGAGTAGCTTTTGGAGAAGAATGAGCATCATTCAACCATCTCATCCTTCTTTCTCCCATCTTGGTTCCACATCTTCTCTTTCCCGAAATGAACGTCCAAAACTCGAACCGACCTTACAAAAATTTGCTTCGGGAGTCTCCATTCCCGCTGCAGCCCGTCCACCGTTACCATGAAACACAAAACAAAATGTCTCAGAATGTCACTCTTCCATTTGACATCCGTGTATCACAGTGACATCCTCACCCCGCGTCTGTTGACTGTGGCTGCGAACCACAGCGAGTAGAGAGTACCAATTACCAACGAACGTAGCTTGGCAAAAACGATCGGCCAAAAAAATGCCAAGTTCACAGGAGGTTAATTTCACTCTTGAGAAGTGAAATTGTGGGAATTACAGATGCCGGTAATTTTTAGGAGCCTGTTTTTACTCGGCTCCGATGTGGGGGAGATCCGAGATGTTTGCCGACAAATTAATTGTCCGTGACATTTTCTCGATTGAACATGAACTGTTCCTTCGAAATATTTTGTTTTTTCTTTCGTCACGAAAAAGAACTCAAGTGTGATCATTCCTAAGATCGTATTTGGAGATTGTGATCGACTAGTATATCTTCGTGTTCGTACTTCCACTGTTCTGATTGGCGCGCTCCATTGGATATCGAAAGTACAACGCGATTTTCAACGTCATTTTAAGAAGTCTAGTTGCTAAGTTCACGGGTCCGTACTAATGAATTTGGGTGGAGCGTTCTTCTCGACGTTCAGATGCAATTGCTTCCGAGCCGCTTGGAGGTTAGGAGCACTGCCGCTGATGTAGTGTTGCCGGTAGACTGGAGTGTGGATTTTGAGGAGCTGATATCATTTCAGGACATCTCCTAGATTGTAACGTTTCTTCACGGCAGTTCTCGTGTTTACTATTATTCTATTCTGCTCTTGTATTTGCGTTCGCCAATGTTGACGCTATGTATTAGATTAACTCGATCATAATACAGCATCCAGGAACGAAGAGAGACACAAGATGGGAAAGGGGGAATAGTGGAACACAGAAACGAGGCAAGGTGTCTTCAGACAACGAGGAGCCTATCTGCGATCACGAATTGGTGATGTACGTAGATGGCTTCACCTTGCTGCGATGGTCCTCCTCTCATTCTCCAAGTGTTCACGTCACATTTTTCCTCACGATTGCATTGATTCTAATATTTGATTTTAGTATGACTGTTCTTTTCATTCTTATTCTATGTCACTATCCGTCCCGTTTCTCACTTGAGATTCTAATAAGTGTACTCTGTCTAATAGAGAGTTTCTTTCTATCCTATCGTCTTTCAAGAGAGGGAAAATTGGGGTAATCAGAAAGGTTTTGGGGGGACACTCACCATCAGAGCTCATCTACCATTTTTGCTCCATACATTGCTCATTGAGTACATTTATATCAGATGTTGACTATGAAGGACAAGGAGGGCGCATGCAACGATGAATAGAATGAAAAGAAGTATAGCGAAAATGGTGCCACAAGTGGCTTTGCTAATGCAGTCTCGACACAGACTATTGTCAGCATGGATAGCATGGGCTGATGCTACCTGGTAGTCATCAGTTGTACCTTGGCCTTCGCTTCGGGTGGGGAGTAGGGCTGGTCGAGGGTATCGACCAGCTCGATGTCGATCCAGTGAGCGTCGCGATGTTCAGGTGCGAACATCGACTTTAGGACTTCGTATCTCGGCATCTTAGAGATGCCCGAGAGTTGATTTGTGTTGAGGTTGGTGCTTGACAGTAAGTGTGAGAATGAGTTGGAGTTTCGATATGACTTTTCTCTCTTTTTCAGAAGCGGACCCTCGAGCAGCTCTTCAAGCGTTTCCCTGCACACTGTTCTCGAAATCCAACTCTGTTCTTACACATTGTCGTCAATAGAGGACAGCTAGACAAGGCCAAGGAGCAACCCGCACTAGCACGCCCTTGATGGAGACATCCCCCTGTTCGCGCTAGCTTCGGTTTGCAGATTTTGAATTTTGTATCTTTCATTGCTATACCACGTTTGCTTATGCGCAAGTGCGATTCGATTCAAACATCATGGAGTATACTCGAGATGTTTTGATTAATATTGGAGTTAGCATCCTGTCTTCCCAGCCCAAGAATGAGGGCCACTGGTGGGAGGTACACGGCAAGGGCTGGGGGCAAGGAGAATTTATATTGGGAAATATCCACTTGTTTAGTCACATCAAAATATGGGATTTAAGGCTTTTTTTGTCAAGGGTTTCATTGACTATCTAATCAGCTCACAAGGAGCTGAGGGTGTTTCAAGTATGTACAAGAATCGAATCGAATCTAACCCTTGGATATCCTTGCCTTCCTCTTTCTCTTCTCTTCTCTACTCTCTTCTAACTCACCATCTCCCATCACTTACGATCAATGTGCAGCACGAATCCAAAAGCCTATGCCAATGAATACTAGAAGGACAAGTCCTACGATGAAGCTAGCACCACAGGGGTTCTTGCGACATGTACGGAGCAAGACATAGAACAGACTCTCTCCAGCAGGACGGTCCTGTGCGCGGGCAGCGTGGACCGAGGCCACTGGGTGGTCGTCGGTTGGTCCTTGACCTTCGCTGCGCCCACGAGTTGCTACTCGAGGTGGGCGAACGGTGCCGAGTTCCAAGTCTGTCCAGTACATGCCTCCCATTGTCTTATTGGTGCTAGAGTCTGGGGGTATGGGATTGTTTAGAAAAGTTTGGGGGTAACTGAAGCTTGGTACTGGGTACGAGTATCAGTTGTGGGTTGAGAATATGCAGGTATGAGTAAGACTTTTTCTTTCGTTCGAAGGCGGACTACGTCGAGATACTTAAGCGTTCCTCGACAAACTGTTCTCGAAACCCTCTGCTGTTCTTCTTCTGCTCTTCTTCAATTGAACGGCGAGTCATCCATGTTGACCTTGAGCTTCTGGAGAACCTAGGATAACTTAAGGTGGAACAGAAACATTGCAGTCCTCTGTTCTACTCGACTGCGTCGATCGAACAGCGAGTCTTCCAGGCTGTCCTGGAGCCAAGAGACCGAAGTAGCAATATCGGCAGAATTTACAGTGTGACAGAGCATCGAAGTCCTCTGTCCTTGTCACTGAATATGAAGATCTTGACTTGTCTTAACCAGGAAATTAGACAAATACGCTCCGGAATAAAGACTTGATGTGATGACTGACATCTGATTGGTTGAAATTTTAACCCATTGTCCGATTGTTCTGATGAGAAGCTTTGTTGAGATCTGACAATGGGATTGCTTGTTTGGGTTTCTCAATCGCCGAAGCGTCTGATAGCTCGTCTTCTCAATTGGACTGAAATTTGTTGTAGTGACGTTGGCCTTGTGGATGGAATCCTGTTGCATTTGGAAGATCTTACCGTGTGAGAGAAAGCCATCATTTATTTCACGTTCTTCTTCCCACTCCATCGCTTGACGTTCAACAGCGTACCAGAGCTAGGCAAGGCTCTTCATCGGGACATCCGACCGGTGACACAAGATTCGGATACACCTGAGAGTAACGTAGTTCGCACGTGAGCTCTTATTTGGCTATCTATCCGGTTATTCTTCATAGAATTTGTGCCTGCAAATGCTACCACCAGCGCGAAGAGTATTGCCTGTCGTATAGGTCGCAATACTCTAAATCCCCTCATATCAGCCCTGGGTATCTCCGAAACAACGCCGTAGCAAAATATTTCAATTATGACAATGCCCTCGATGAAGAGGGACAATGTTCTCCTAATCAGAATCCTCCGTCAAATCAACAGTGGCCTTCCTCCCCGATTTTCTCTTCTTCTTGGAATTTGATGGTCCTTCGCCCGCATCGCGCTCTCTCTTGATGGTTCTCTGGGGTGTATTAGAGGAGCCTCTACCGCGGTTCTATAGCGGATTAGCATAGAGTGCATTATCATGTAAAGTCCAACACGTATCAGGCCTTTCAAGAACTTCTCGAGCTGTTTCTTTTGGTCTGCGTCTAGATTATTGAGATCGACGGGTGGGGGCGAAGCTGAAGCTTCTTCGGGCTCGGGAGAAGGAGTTCGCTCAACGATGAGTAGGCTTTTCAGAGCTTCTGCACTTCTTATTAGAATCGACCATTGTTAAGTACTGAGAACGGCTGGGACATTACCTTTTGAACGGTATTTGAATCGGAAAGTAGCTATTGGAAAGTTATCTATCTTGTCGGCCTTCACGATTAGTCGCGATATAAGTTCATCCGCAGGGCCGAAGCTTGGAGACTTGATCAGTTTGTGAAATGGTGGGTTCAGGAGGCTTACTCACGATACTTGATGAGACTTCGCCTGGCCTTTAAGAGCCTTTTCATGTACGGATGATTGACTGAGTTCCGAGGAAGGATCTCTGGCCACTTTGGAATCTTTCTGCACCTCAGGAGAGGCATCCGCTCGATAGAACTTTACCGTGATTTCGCCAACTTTTTCGATGCGCTCAGAGTCCTGCTTAACTTCCTTAAGCTTATCATCGTCCATAGCTATATTTCGTTAGTGGAGTTGAGACTCGTCATAAAAGAGCCTACTAATGCCAATCTTGGAGAACCGGAATTTCTTGACGAAGTTCTGGTTGTTTTTACCGGGAGCTGGAACATCGACGCCTTTGAATTCCAATTCCATATGATTCTTAAGTACTCGATCACGAAAGTTATCCTTATGGAAGTACTTCGATATCACTCTCGTATCCATCTGCTTTCCGTCGACGAATATGGGGATCGACATCGCATCGCAGTCCATAGAGAATGGCTTTGTAAATGCAAGGCGAACCGAAAATACCTTGTCAGACACCGCTTCCACGTATTTGCTGACAGTTCTTGATGCCTGAAACTCTTCTGCTGCAGTACTGGGCGTGATCTCATCCTCTTCTTCATCGTCGTATTCCTTGAGCGCATGGCCGTCAACGTAAACCGAGACGTCAAGACCGGGGACCGCATCGAGAATCGCCATTGTGACTTTGACCTCGGATACCAATTGCGGATTCTTCGGACGTGGATTCTGCGCACACGCGTTAAATGATTCTGGTCGAATTAAAGACAAAGATTACGGGTGAATCGAGGCCTAACGCTCGCTAGTCGCGACCGACAAAGCGTCCAGCCGAGAATTCGAAGGTGAAACCGACCTTGATGATGTCAAAATGATCACTTTTAGGAGGGCAAAAGAGTGCAGAAAGTCCTTGATTCTACCAGAGATCTAAAGGACATAAACTCCTAAAACACCAAGCGTTCCACACCAATTCACGTGATTTAGGCATCCCAGACCACCATTTTAACAGATGATAGCTGGCAGACTCCAAGGAGGGTAGCAACGTTATGGTCTAATAGTCCCAGTCTGCGATGGTCAATTGATCAATGAGAAAGTCGGAGACTGTATTGGAAGTTATATAGTGTTGCTGTTGAGTTGTGTTGATTCGACAGACTGTGCTTCGGAAATGAGAACGCGAAAAGCGCGCAGTCACGTGTTGCAGCCTATTTTAAGGCTTCCAAGGCTCTCTTCCCCCTCGAGCTCGAAACTCTGTCCGCAGGTCCCATGACATCAAGGACTTCAAGAGCAACACTATATGTTTATTAAGAGGGGTCGTAGACTTCTTTGGGGGGTATTCTATATCCGGGAAAGAGCCGAGCTTCCTTCAATGTCTGAAAAGGCAAGTCAACGTCCCTCGTCCGGATGCGCTCCCGGCTTCAATACATCAATCTCTAATCTTTCCATACTTCGCATGATGTTTGAAGGATGACCTGTCGGCGAGATTCCCGCCTTCGAGTTCTGCACCAGAGCATCTAGCATCTGCAGAGTAGCGATGCTCTTCATCAACCCATGACGATCGAGCATCTCACCACAGTATTCCGCCTAGCCCCAGTGTTGATGTCCGATGAAAACCAAAACCACAGACTCTTAAGAATTGTCTCCAAAGTCTTCTTTGCGAAGCTTCATGCGATCTTTTATTTCTATGAAGCCTCTCTCGATTCAAGAACATCGAGGCGTTGGTGAGGCTGGGTAGCACCTGCCTACCATGCAAGCACTTCCTCCCAACAACCTCATGTGTCTTCCTAACTCAACCATCGTGCCTTCCAAACTCAATCACCCTAACGATCTCCTTTTCATCCCTTTCGTTTTCACTTCTCTTCCTCTCTTCTACATCACCCACAGCCAACTCTGTCTAGATTCATCTTGAATCGATCTCAATCCCTTTCATGAAGACTGCCAGCACCGTAACCTTCAGGCTAGGGGCAGGAAAGCCTGTGACTCTGATTCCTGGTTGTGTAATGAAGTTACAGGTAATGGAAATGCGAGAAGAGACAGCACGTCGTGACTCTTTAGATGCTGACCCTACCGTTTGCTTATGTTGGTGGGCATGGGTGCTTAATTTTATCAACAATTGAGACGATGAGCTCGAAGATAGAAGCTGAGATACAGAAGGTGAGTGATGTTTCAAAGTTGATGTTGAAATGGGGTGCTGACCTGGGCGTTGATGTAGGAGTATGCCGCGACGAGCGACAAGGTCGTCAACGCGTGGGTTTCCAATAATAGATGCACAATGAGAGAGATACGAGGTGGGTGATCAATATTGTCTTGCTGGAACAATAGGATCCTGACGAGACGACAGACTGCATGTCACACCAGAGAAAATTTTTGGAGGGCAGACCCTAAAATCTTTGGGCAGCTTGCCAGAGGTATGTAAGCGACTTCACTGGATGCTTTTCTACAACATCGGGAGACGCCGCAGGTCGAGCGATTTCAGGTGATGCCAGTGGCATTGAGAGCATCGACTGTCCTACACTCGATTTCCGTTTCTTGAGGCTGATCTTGTGCAGTTCTAGCATGCAAGTCCACAAGCATCGGTAACTCGTGCTGGTTCGGTCTTCAAGTGGTTTGCAGAGCAATTGGTGCTCAAAACTCCCCAAAAAACAGGACTCGGCATATGCGGAAAGCTCTTTGGCGACCTGGAAGCTCCCTCCTCAACCTGTAAGCCTGCAACCGCCAGTAGATACAACAGCAAGCTGACTCGTGGTTGAAGCAGATATCCCAAAACATACCCTTCTCATGACTTCCCAAGCCTCGAGGATATACCAGCATCAGCGTTCAGCATAACCGAAGGGAAGCATGAAGACCCGTGCAGCTTTGAAAGCCTTGGGGTTTGCGTTGCAGACTGAAAATGGTTAGTTCTACTTTGTGAATACTCGCAACCTGTACTCACAGTAGACAGTAGCCTCACCATCGTCTAATACCTCATCCACACTTTCCGACTCTTTTGCTCCAAATCAAAGCGTCTAAAGAGAGTCTGAGAAGGGGGAAACTAGAAAAGCTACACATCGAGGAAGGATAACGCCGGCACAGAACGACAAGAGGTGTAGACCGCATTCTCCTCACCTACACACTCGAAAGGCCGATACCATGGAAGCCATTTCAGAACTGCCGAAGGTAGGCCGAGACAGAAGCGTAATGGGCCGGCGAGCTAGGGCTCCAGTTCTGCGAAAGAAACAAGCTACCTTACGCTCTTCCCGCCATGGCTAAACTCCGAACTTATCACCGCGACTCGATTCAAACAAAAGCATCCAAAGGGATAGATACAGTCGGGCACTTAAACAAAGAGGTTTCTTCTGCACGTCCAGTTAGACAACATAGAAAAATCTCCCTTCGACCTCGAAGACACCCATTCGGAGTTTCCTTATACTTTATTGATGCCTTAAAGTGGAATTCTCTACCAACCTCCGTTGTGGCCTCGAGATGCGAACTCCAACGCGTCCAATTCAACCCGCTTAGGCAGATCATGGCATATGCTACTCTAAATCCTAGGATTAAAAGCGCAGTCGCATACTTCCAGTGCGGTCTATCCCATAGCACTTCGCTAGCATGCATAAGAACAACAATAACTTGCTGCATGCGAGTGAGGTTCCTAAATAGAAATGCAGCATGCTAACCCAGATGTCAAAACGACTGCACAAATGAAGTCGTGACAGCAACCCAGACATCGAGTCAACCCCAGAACCTTGTCCTCCACCATTAATCGCGTTGGACTACTTCATGGGGGCAGCTTCCAACCTCACGTACCTCTGATAGGACTTAACCAACCATTGGAGGATTTGGTCAGCCAGTCGGTGTAATCGGACAACGGTGTATTACAGCTCTCGTCCAGCGTTTATCGCTCAGAGACATCAGCGCTAAGCACGAAAATACGCACAGATTCCTCTTGAGGGCAAGCCTGTAACGAGAGGAAATAGGATTTCGCTAATTCGTTGGTATTTGAGCGGATCATGTGAGTCTAGAAGCCGCTCCCGCTCACTGCAGTGTACCTCAAGTCGCGTTGTGGAGACGGTCAATAGCTACAGACAGCGACAACATGCAAATTATTTGGCTCGACAGGGGCTCTACCTGCAACCAACAAACAACACATCTGCGGGGATTTAAAACTCTTACAGTCACACGACGATCGGAAATGGCAGACTGACGGACACAGCAATAGACACTGGGAGGCCGACTGCATTCAAGAAGCTAACTACTCTTGGCATGCCATCACCAAAATTGGAGGGCCCCTGTCGAGTGCTCACTCGGCACGACGAATCTTATAAATCAATCCGATAAAATTGAAAATCCAGGACGGTTGATCGCTAAGCCGGCAGCCACAACGCGAAGCTAGGGCAACTTCATTGGATAAGACCATTGAGTCACTGCCGCTCCACCGCTGTCAGCAGAGCCTCCACATCCCTCCCCCCACGGAGAACACATTGACCAGGTCAGCTGTTGATAACAGACTCTCGGGCATCAAAGTACCTTGGTAACAGCAATGCTCGCTCGTTCTCGGCAGCAGACTATCAATGCGCTTACTTGACCGCACGACGCCTATTTTCTCGGGTTGTGCGCCAGCACGATCATAGCCAATATTCTCGAAACATACTGAACACTTCAGAACATGCAAGGGCACGATGCCTGTGAGCTATCTTGGGTATCGTCAAATTCTAGACCAGTATATGTATAGCACATCTCCCATCAACCATCCGTCTATATCTGTCAATCTTATTTCCGCCCGTTTTTCGGCTCATATGATAAAACACAACTGACAAGAATCAAAATAATCCATTCAAATATACCGCAAAGAGAGTCACCTGATTATTTTCCTCGATCGAATGACCAGAAGCGACCGCGCCGGTATGAAAAGATGATAGCTTTGAGAAAGTACTGCTGCGGAATATTCACGAACTTCTGCTGGGCTTGCCGAGTTCCTGGGAAGTCCGGGCTGTTTGGGTGTAGACACCGAGAAAAAGTTTGAGGAGGAACGAATATTGAAGTATGGGATGGGCTAAGTAGCTCGGTTCTCAGAATTCAAATCAAGATACTGTGCTGCATAAAGGCTTGAAAGGGTGAGGAAAAGTTAGGCAAAGCTCCCTGGAGCCAATCATAAGCACCTGTCCACTAAGTATAGCTTCAGCTTCGCTGCATTTAGGATAGCGAAGAAGTGCCAAGGTGCTGAGTGCAAATGATAATTCCATGGTGCATGGTCGTTTTCAATTGAACTGAGAAAGTCTAAGACTTTCGATACCGATGATGGCCTTGAGGGCGCAGAACCAGTTTAAAAATACGAAGACAGGGTGAACTATTCTTGACGTGACCATGGCACAAAATGATCGTCTCAGCCACTCACAATAGACGTTCGTTTAGGAAGGGCTTATTGTCAACTTCAATCTTGCTATCAATCAAATAACGATGCGCAAAGACTTCAAGACAAGTCTCTCGTCATTCCACTACAGTATGGGTGCCAAGAAAAACCTCATATCATATGTTCATCATTAGTCATTCTTTCACTTCTCTCGCAACTCGTGCCTCTTGAGCTCGTAATGCTCTGAGGCCCTGACAGTACTTGTTCTTGCCTACTGCATTTTTGTGTTATATCTTGCCCAGACAATAGGCTGATAAGGTCAACAGTTTCCTACTGGGGATTTGAAATCTCGGCGACTGGCTCCGAACTTATATCGCTGGAGAAGTGAGAAAAAAGACTGGAGGTGAATGATTGTTTCTAGGGATTGAGGAAAACCTAGAATTGAGGACTAATATTCACTAGTCTGTTTTCCTGACTTTACGAAAGAAGACTTCACTTGATGCGCCCTGGTAATGGGACTCAGACTTCTTTATTGTAGTGTTGGTGTAGAGCAATAAAAGGAAGGCTTGAGATGCCCCCGGGGCTTGAAAACAATGACTTGAGCATGTTTCAGTATCTGATCCACAACTTACAGGAAACCAGGTGAGAGGATGAGCCGCTCCCTCGAGAAAGATGTCAACTATAAGTAAACATTAAAATTATAGCAGGGAGTGGTACGCGTTCAACCCGACCAAAAACAAGCTGTGGAAAAACACCTGGACATCTTCTAACTCATAATATTGACAAAATTTACACTTGCGTCATTGTCACTATTCGCATGTCGAACCTCAAGATACGAGTATCGTCTGCATTAGTCTTCAGTCCGCCCACTTCGGCAGATCGACAAGACCAATGGCAAAGGCGAATCCACTGAGCGGAAATCGACTGTATCCTGAAGCTAGGGTGCAGAATGCCGAGGCCACGCAACACTTGTGACGATGCTTGGCATCTAGAAGTCGATTCACTGTCAAGTCGCTGCCAATTCGCGCCGTCGGCCGAGGCATTTGGAGCGTGTCGGATGTCTATCCGATGCGGCCGCTGACTGCTTTGTTACTCTTCTAGGGGCGGCCCTCGTCGAGTCTTAGAACCCGACTTTGCATTCGGATCGGCAATGAGGCCCGCAGAGTGAACAGCCGAGTCGATAAGGTTATTGCTTGGCTTTGGATGGATCTGAGGAAGAGTTTTATGTCATCTTGCGGAGTGCATTGGTGGACGAGGAGCGCGCGTTTCTGAGTGGGTTAGAGAACGTTCTGAAGTGATTGAGGGTTGCTTGACGTACATGTTTGATTGTGAGATTTGTGGCATGGGTCTCCTAGCTTGATTTGATGCGTCCCCCGAGTGCGATGCATGAAGCTATTTGGACGATACTGGCCATATGGCTTTCTGCATTGTTGGTCAAGGATTGGGACATTTTGAGATGCTGAAGATGAAATGAGGTTCCTAAGGTCAACCGCGAGAATTCTTCCGCTGCCATGGTCTGAGTGTCGAAAGCTTGAAAAGGCTCTTCCGCTACTAGTGATACGGCCAAAAGTCTGCCAATGGCCTCATATTGAGGATAAACAGTGAGCATGGAGGTTTTTCCACGCCCTCGCCAATCCTTTCGCAGGAGACCTTGCGTCTACTGTATGCCGCTTCCTTGAATGTGAGGCTAGGCTTGCAGAATGATGCTGTTTATCCTCGCACCTTTGCGCGTCTCCTACGAAATTGAAGTCCTTGGTATTTCTGCGATCGAGACTTCTTTGTCGGCTTCCTCAACATCTTCCCTAAATCTGCAATAATTAGCATCATGCTCCGAAAACCATCGAAATCTCTAAAAGTACGTATCAGCTCAGAGAACCAAAGGATTCGTGAGTACTTGCCATCGGGAAACTCCTCCACAACAACTTTGACATGCATTGGCAAACGCGTGTCGCTGCAACCAGCTTTGTCACACCTGCAGCAAAGCTTAGTGACACCTTCGCTTCCTACGCCGCAGCCAAGCAAACCTTCTTTCCTCCCGGTGTTTGAAGATACGATAAACTTTTTGTCCACACAGTGACGATGCTGTCATTGTCACATTTCCTTTCCAGCGGATGTCCCAATTGGGAACTTCTGGAATCGGCCATTTCCCAACATAGGTAACTCGAGTTTTTGACTACAGCAGCATAGCGGGAAAATGGCACTGATGTAGAGTGACGTTTGACATAAAGTTGGCGCTTTAACTGCTGAGCTAAACAACCTTATTTCTATCGTGAAGTAGACGAAGGAACGAACGCACGTTGCGGTGAAACTCTGTCGAGAACCGCTTAAAGGATTGCTGCGAAATTTGAGCGAGCTGATAAGTTGGAACTTGGAAGGAATGTGAAAGTGACATCGCGATTGTGTTTGAGATATCCTGCAGAGATGGATCGTGCCCTCTTCCTTCCTTGATGAGATGTCATGATTGGGTTTGGATGTTGCAGAAGGAAGTTGGTGATGCAGCTCAACAAGCAACCGAGCATAACCGTCATCTAGAGCCAGTGCGTCCGTAATTCGGCCTATGCCGAATTATTTCCAGAGAGTGGGGCTTGGTTGTGCCCCCATTCGAAGCGAGACCTGAAATTGGTCGCAGAATAGAGATGCCATGCATGAGGCGAATGTTGAGTAACGATATTTTTTGTTTTGTGATCCACAAGGGTACTGGCCCTGATGCTTGTTGAAATCATGTCAGGAGCCTCATTTTACTGCGGCATTTAAATGCACGGTGACGAGGTGGCTTGGCGGTTATAACGGACTAGGGAGCGGAGAACGGGTATGACGGGCGGAATGGCCTACAACAGGGGATAATTTTGTCTGGATTGTTTATTTTGAGGCCCGAGATGCTTTGGGTACCGTAGTGAAAGGGGCGATTAGATCCTTGATGTTGAAGTGTGATATTGATAGTCGGTGTATTTCGCTGTTGCGGACCCAGCATTGAAATGGAAGGGCCGAAGAAAAAGTTTAGGATTCTTGAGACAGGGGAATTGAGCTAAGAAATTAACTGAGAGTGTTAGTTCCAAGAGGATCATGACAATACTTCCCCTTCTGCTCTTCTCCGCCGAGAAATACCGTGTCACGATTGCAATGCGACAGCGTGGAAACTTCGAAAGTCAAACAAGCATCGCCCACGCATGTTTCCATAGTGAAGCAAGATGTCTGAATGTTCTACGAATCTTTCAAGCTTCAAATAAGGTGTGAGCAGCGAATGACAGGCGAGGGGAAGCGAAGCGAAAAAAAAGGGGGAAGGAGGGGCTTCTATGTCACGTGTGATCAAAGTGAACATTGGTGGCACGTAGCAAACGGACATTCAAGGCAGGAACATACTTCGATAAATTTTGGAAGTACCATCTATCGTTTTTGCTGATCTAATTATATTGAGCTAGAAACGGTCTTTCAACACACAGATTATACCTCATCCCAAAGGCAGCCTTTTCCTTCCTTCATTCTACAAGCCATTGAAATGAATCGTGGGAGAATAGTGGAAACAATCTACTCTGGTCTTCCATGATGGAGAAGTCTGGCGAAGTCTGCGCTCGTCCGTCGACATGGTGTGACACGCCAAGGCACCAAAATACCAATTCTTGCATTCTATGGTTAAGACCCATCGACGAGTGCGAAACTTGTGCTATTTTAGAGAGCGAAAGACAAACAATCCCGACATATTGATCGAGAATGACACAGAGCTGCCTGTTTCTTGTCTGCGAGAGTCTCCATTAAATGAAGAGATCGTGAAGTGATGATTTGCCAAAGCTGAGATATGTTAGTGTTTGACGTGATGATAAGGTTCAGATGTTTGACAAGTATGGCCAACTATACTTTCCGGTCTTCGCAGTCGCTAACTAAAAGACCCACTGCTGATAACGAGCTCAGGACATCGAGATTGTACAGTAGTTGAAAAATATCATGACCAACCTGACACACTATCCTGCAGATCTTGAACTTCCAGTGCTAGATCATGTCATTTACCTTGAAAACAGGACAGAATTTTCCCAAGAGATGTCTTCAAAAGTATTCTTGAAATGAATGTCTGCTCGGATAATGGTTGAGGAGCTCGTTACCCCAGAAAATGACGTGAGCCTAAAAAGGGGGCGCTAGCATCTAGGCCCTCGCTAACCCCCACGACAAATTGTTTGTCAAGTTTGAAATCCACACTTGATTTCACAATTGTGATTGCAGATCTCGCGGAGCGCGAATCATGTAGCGATTTAGTTGGCATGCGCAGTGGATTCATACATGGATACTTGTCTCATCGCATGCCTTAAAATTGAGAACGTCATGATCATGCAATACGAAGTTCTCGAAAGTGGTGACCGAGAGACTCATCTGATATACCCGTTCAGCAACAACAGAAGCTTGGGGAAGGCTAGCGAGCGACAGACTTTTTCTCGTCGAACAGAAATGGTCTACAAAGAAAGTAATTCGATGGAGAAAACAGATCGACTGGTCTGGAAGGGAGAATGGACTTGGGAAGTCTGGACATTGAAGGACCATACGGCAGTCAGCTTGCGATCCTTCAGACAGCAGTAAAGTGCAGTTTTGAATCGTCGTGCACGCAGAGATTCCACATCTGCTACTCATGCACCAAGCTATGGTGATAGTTTTTGAGGCCGAAGGATAAGGAATGAAGCCTCCCACGCAGGTGGCGTTCAAGAGTAAAGAAACTCGGGTGTATTCTTAGGCGAGCAAAGGCAATTTCAACGACAGCTTAAACCAAGGTTCCAACAAAAAGAAAGCCGAAGAGAAGGCCTCGACGTCGGCGATAACACATGCAGACTTCTGCACAAAATCCACTCAATATCGCCGTTCATCGGTCGAAGCAAACAAAGTATATTGTGAACCTCGCATCCACCCAAACAGTTCATGCCGAGGTTATATGGGTCCCAAAAAGGCAGCTCCCGCCTCACTTATGCCATTGGAAATTCTAGGGTCGTGAAGTTTCTCTGAAGAATTTTTTCTGCTGGGGTGTTCCGTGTTAGGCTCCACGAGGCTGAAGTGGTTTCTTCGAGAATAGTCCTTTGGTGGGTCCGGCTGCTGGTACGTTTTCATGCAAATGCCGGATGGCATGATGATGGCGACATCCTAGGAAATAATATGAATCTGGTATCAGATGTTAGCGACAGTGAGGCCTTGGTACAGAGGTACATCCAGAGCATGCAAGGCAACATACAGAAAAACCGATTGTGGGGAAGGGGGAATCGCATGGTATTTCGGAGGATGGTAGGAGGTGAAAATATGCCAAGCAACTCTGATTTTGTGCACCTCTTATGCAAGCAAACAGCCACATGCGCTCCGAAGCCGAGCAACCCACACCACATCTGGCCAGCAGCAACGTCGTTCAGTGGCTGAAAAGCCTCTAACTGTCTTGGCTCGGTGTTGACTCAGAGCCGACGACCGACTTTCCAGGTCGAAACCAATATCAGGAGATTTGAAGCCCGCATTTGTCTTCCAAATGCTTGTTCAGGTCCAGCTGATGCCTTTGTTTAGGGAACTGCATGATGATCTGAGGCATTTGTTGATGAATCCCGCGGAAACTCCCGGTGAACTCTTGTTCCTGAAGCATGAGAACCACGAAGATTAAGATTTTGTGAGGAGCGGACAGGGCACAGCTAGCTTTTTGATCTCCGCGTCTAGACCTCTTTTCGTAATACGGGAATACGACGATGGAGAATCAGAACTTGGCATCTGGGCGCGGGCGCAGGGTATTACAGTAGCTTGACATCCGCATCCAGCCAAGGGACTTGAACAAAAAAACAAGAAGATGCAATCAAAGATATGTCTGCTGCGGCTCGTGACCACGCGTACAGGAGTTGGAGAGGACGATTGGACTGTAGGGGACGGATACGGGTTGTTGGATCTTCCGTTTGACGAGGTCCCTAGAAAAAGCTTTGGGCACATCTTATCCCCGCCCGCGATCAAAATATGCCTCACCAGGGGGCCCTATGTCTTCCAGAACAGTCAAGGAAGCGTGGCAACTCGGAACGGGTGCATCTTTAAATGATCAACGAGAACTTCGAAACATCGTCTCTCGTCTGCCGGCCTCCTCCCTGCTGTTACTATTCAGACAAAATGTTTGAGGAGAGAACCGGGAGCCACCTACCTCATAGGTTGAGTATTATACCTATAGCATCGCTGAACGGTTGTCAAAATGGCCCACAGACAGGTCCAGAGCCCTGGGAATTGCGAATGCTCCCGCTAGCCAGGCATTGGGACGAGGCTCTAAAACATCTTCGAGGGAGACCTGGCATCATCTTGCGCCAGACCATCGATATCTAAAGGAGTCTCCCCCATGGAGGTGGAGCAAAAGTTCGTGTTGGCTCCAGCTCCAGAACCTTCATCGAAGGTACTTGGGTACAATAGCCTTCGATATTTCGTGATTCCACAGATCTGGTTGAGCGACGGTGCGGGACTTGCTCAAAGTCCGCCGCTATACCCGTGCTAGGGGTTCATTTTCAGCGCTTCCGCTCCGTCATCAACGGCGGAGGTTGTTTTTGTGGGATTCCTGGGATGACCAATGTGCCGATTGCCGACCAAGTTGTAGTTCAGCCCTGTCTGGAAGTTTTGATTACAGACCAGCAAGGAAGATCTTGCATTGATTGGAAATGACAATTATAATCTTCAAGATGAGATGCTCAGATGATATGGAATCCCGAGGGCCACAATGTCCCTCGTTCGAGTCAGGACTCGGGGTATCCTGTTTGGCGGTTTACCGCGATTGATTCCAGCTACGACGTACCATACAGTAAGCACGGTAAGTTGCTTACTGTTCAAATGGGATTGGTTCTCGGGATTGCGACTAATCTGCCAGATGTCAAATCACCCGCATGCATCCCAGATAATAATGAACATCAAAGCTTAATATGCGTGGTACATGACTAGATAGTGCTTAGTACAACGCATCCAGCCACTGCTTTCTTTCGTCAAAGCAGCTCTTGGAAGTCTCGAAGCCCAAAGTTCGCACTTCGCTTTTTCGCCGACATCGTTGGTCAACTCGAGGGATCCTACCACTTAGTGAGCCCCATCTCAGTGAGCCACATACATCACGAGGCTGGAAACAGACGCCCTTGCGCTTCCTGCTTCCCTTTGCACGATCTTGTCATTTAAGCTCACAGCTAGCATTTATGCCAGCGCGAGCGGGATTCCCTCCCCGGGACAAGCCCTATCCTAAGAGGTGAAGACTCGGCCGAACGAACGAGACTAAGCTCCAAGCCGTTCAAGAATGGCAGAGGGGCAGCAGACCAGACGATCCTGTACAGTACAGCAGCATCATGTCATAGGTACCTAGGGTTAGGGGGCTAACTTTAAATGCGAGTCTGTAAGACTCTGTCTCGTCTCGTCTCGTCTAGCTCCCACGGCTACGCCCCGCCCACGCCCCGTCAAGGTTTCGCTGTCGCTGTTCAACGTTCGAGCGCGCGCGAGCGAGCGGCTTCCCAACCTGGTCTATGCATGCTCGCAGCGTCGGCGTCTACCCTGGCCCCGCCACTTTCCTCAATTTCATCAATTCATAATTTATGGCTGAACGGTTTGCGTCTGCACCGGCCACCGTAATCGGCGTCAGCAAAGGCTCCCTCTTCCGAGAAGCTAGCTTCCTCGCGCTCTCCAAGCACTTGGGCCATAGCCTCCTGTTGAATGAAATACAAGACCACGTCAATCCACTCCTGACTCCCCATGATGCATTTAGATATAAGGCTCCATAGTCCGTCTCAACTTCTGTTTGCTGGATCCTACCCAACTCCAGCTGCACTTCACGACCCACCCTATCACCGCCCTCCAGAACACTCACTTACCTGAGTGTGCATTGTACATCAAAATACACGCAGCTTGCACACCGCATTTATTTCCTCTCTTGGATCTAGCTTCCATTCGAGTTGATCGTCAGGGACTTGTGTAGTCAGCACTTTCCCACGGCACGGCGTTCGCAGGAGCAGGCTCGGACATAGCCAATACCCCGACCATCCTTGACTGACTTTGTGATTCAGCACCGTCACATAATCAGGGCATCTCCACCGGCTTCTCGAGCTTGATATATATTTGTTCTGGCGTCCTGATACTTCAGCCTTGCTTGTCTCACCACACACTTTCGATTTGTATATTCAAACATGTCCGGTCTACCAACCCCTCCTATGGAGGACCATAAGTCCCATATCTCGAAGAAACAACTTTCCAAACCTAGCAAATCCTTAAGCAGAACTTCGAAAAGATCTACATCATCACATGAACATACTTCTGTTGTATTAGATGGAAGACATAAGAGAGTATGGAAGGCTTGTGAAAGATGTAGGATGAAGAAGACCAAGGTACACCAGCTGCTTCCACATATGTTACCTTGCTGACCACCACAGTGTGATGGTGAATCGCCTTGCAAGAGATGTAAAGATGATGGATTAGTTTGCACAGCGGGTAGCAGAAAGAAGACTGAGTTCAAACAATTACCTCGAGGGTATGTTGTTTGGGAAGTTTCACTTGGTCAATTACTTATGCTCCTTAGGTACGCCGAAGTTTTGGAGAACACCCAATACGCCCTCATTGCAACAGTTCAGAAACTTTATACGATGGTGCGAAATGGAGAATCTTGGGAATTGGGCGACCCCGAGTTAAACGACAGAGGACAGCCAGTAATCCACGACATAGCTTCGAAGCTCGGCTGCATTCGACCTTCCCCAGATCTCCCATACGCATTCCCAGAAGGAGAGCAGGACTTTGCTGAGCTGCAGGCTCAGTTGACAGCGGCACGATCAGAGATGGCATCAGAGGATGCAGGGAGCAGGAAATACTCGGAGGATTCGTCGCATTCGCCAGGATTGCAACGGACGGACAGGGCGAGCAGTAGTGAAAGCGACCACTCGAATATTTCACAGGACTACAATAAGAGGATGTGGGCGCAACAGCAGGTAGCAAAGATTCAACCTCAGATCAAGCCAGTGCCTCTGAACATTGCGCAGCGGCCGTCGTTCGACGAGGAGATTCCTTACCAATCGTCTCGTCCTTCCCTGGACACAAACGGCTCCCTTCCTTCGCCTATCTATACCGACTTCCAGACCGAATCACCAATGTTCCGCAATGCCTCGCCCTTTTCACCATGGTCAGGCGCAGATGATTTCTTGGGCCCAGCGCATGCGCTTGACCTCACAGCACACTACATGAGACAGCAGCAACAACTTCAGAACATCCCACGATCATCGCCTTTGACACGAGGCTTTGACCCCGAGACAGTCAAGGCGATGCAAATGAACGATGGGTTAAACTTTGCGGACGGGACGATCAGACCGGGGATGCTAGATTGCAATACTGGTTTTGATTTGTCGGACCAAATGGACAGTATAATTTTCACAGGGGACTACGAATGTCAAATGGGAATGGCAGCTTAAAAGCAGTCACGAGTCATGCGATCGAAAATAGTACTTTGCGAGAAAATCGGTTGGGAGGCGCATTTCTGATTTTTCGGAGCGGTTAATGATTTTGATGATTCCCATTCTTGTTAATACACCATCCTAAGCAGGATTGTATCTATAGAAGGTTGAAACAGGTCTTTCGTTCAGGCAGACCGGGTGCCCATGAGGCAAGGTGTTCGGGCTTTGGATCAAGGGAGGAGGAAAAGTCAATCAAAATATTGACCAGTCAAACCTCAATTCACATCTCGATCTTCCCCCACCCATTCTTGACTTCGCTAGACTTTCAGATCAAAGGCATCGATGCAGCCCAACTCTAATTCACAGCTTGGATCTCTTGACGGACGAATGCTCCTGCGGGCCTGTCTGCAAAAGTTATTGGATGCCTCAAGCGGATTTTATGCGCACTCTACATAAGCAAGCCAAACCCCGCTCCACTACTGCCAAGCCAACATGCACAAGCACACCAAGTAATCGCCACGCAGTCTGGAACCCGATTACATACATCTCAACAGCGATCCTATCATTTGATTACTCACTCCTTACGAGAGTTGCAGAGAAAGAGGCATCCGAAAAAGCAAATCGGCAGTCGATACCGACTTCAACCTTGCTAGACTTGTGCACATCCCACTCCCACACCACACTCTTGGTTCGGAGGTTATCAATCACAATCTTCAAATACCGTTTGCTTGTCCCAAATGCCGAGGATAAATTTGGTCTCTGTAGCTGCAAATGAGATGGAGCTTACTCATGGGGGATAGCTTATGCGATGTTTCTTGCACGGCGTAGCGATACCTAGAACTGGATATAGCAGTTTTTAATCAGATCAAATCATCTCGACTCATGCCCAGGATTGCAGCATGAACAAACCCAGAAACACCCCTGTCCTATCAAATCGCACACACACAAGCGACGTCTCGGCTTCGCTACACTTTCTTTTTCGCTTTCCTTCAACTCAGCCATAAACCTAATACCATGATTCCATGTCATGATCTCGGAACAATCAAATTTCCTGACCTAGAGAGTGATTCCAAGCCGGCACAAGCCCGGTTCGCCAGCTCGGCGGGCATCCTTCATCGCGTTTCGCAGGCCAGAACCACGCAATTCGTCCGTTTACGCGGGTCAGAGTCGCAGGGTCGGATAGCCAGGTCATACCGAGCCCGAGTCGGCGGAAACGTGCCAATCTTTCTTCTCCGTCCGAGAGGGGGGGACATGACTAACGTGTCGTCTCAGCTGCAAACGAACCCCAGATCCAAAAGAGGTGCGAATTGAGCTTGGGTGCAGACGTGCCAAGTCTGACAATTGCTGCTTTGGGATAGTGGGTTCGGATTTCTGTTTGAGGATCAACAGCGCGTAGATGTCGAGTGCTCACCTCACCCACAACATTCTAGGGAGCTTTCTCCCAATCTGCATCGAATGCGAATGGGACATGTGTACGGCGTAAGGTTAGGTGGGTGATTGCATTTGCACGAGCTTGCAGGGAGATGAGAAAGCTCGTCGTGGCTTGCGAGGCGTGTGGAAAGATACCGTTGAATCTTCAATCGCGCAAGTGCTGCGAGCCAATTACCGAAGAGAGAATGCGACCGTTGGGGCCTGTGATACTGGAAATGCGTGATGACTGGTGCGGAATCCGACGCAGATTCGCAAGTGAAAATGTGGCGTTGAGGTGCCACAAGGCTGCGTGCCATCGGTTGGGGTTTGACTTGCTCAAGTTCTGCGGCGATGATCTAAAAAGTCTTGATGCTTGACAGAATCTAGATTCTTATATCTAGGGTAAGATGTATCGATCTTATATTGTCCTAATCATGATGGACATTTTACTCCCACGAATTTTGTCAGACTCACAGTTCGTGGTTATTGAAACTGAACGAGCCGTGCGGAGTTGGAGGTTCATCCGCCGCCACGGAGAGCACGTTTCGTTTCACGCATCAAATCTCGGGGGGTTACTAAGCCCTATACGTCTGCCTAGTGGAAGTCCCTCCTGTTCGAGACTTTGAGTACTTTGTGCTACATTTGGAATGTGGTCCACGGAAGAAGTCAACCGTGACCCAATCTCGACTTCGACGTAGAGAAACGTGGTGGCTGAGGGTCTTGGACTTGTGGATGACGCTGAGTAGTGCTGTGGAGTCTGTCAGCTTCGAACCTTACTTAAATTAGAGGAATATTTTCAGAAGATTCTCAGATTGAAAGGAGATGAGATGAGAACGGTATGGTACAATACTTCCCTTGACTTGGTTGTTGAAATTCACCGAGAAGTCTCCTTGCAATGACTTTTATGTCCGAACACAGTCAGGTCAATCAGGGATGTAGCGTCAACTTGCTCTCTCAGGCATGAGCTGCGACGAGAAAGTTCTCACTATTTCCCAACTCGTTAGATTATGCGAGCTTCGTGGCAGGGAAAGCTAGTTCTCTAGTTCAAGTTGCCGTTTGAAGGATCTTTTGTCTGCGGTTCATGCTTGTTTATCCATTCTGAGATCTCGACGAAGTGAGAGTCAGACCGAGTTGGCTAGAACGTGTTTTGTCATCTCGAGTCAAGGAATTCGTGGGCCCCCAAGTTTCTGACATTGTGGTCCCACTTACATCTGATGTCTGGATAGTTGGAACGCACCCTGTCACGTTTCTCATTCCCATGGCACCGGTAAGATTCTGGTGGCCGCCAGTAAACATTGTGCTATTTGAAAACTTGGTTCTTTGTCATTGGGAGCTGTACGATCATCTCAGTCAATCTCTTGGTGTCCAGCAAATCGACATCCAGTTGTAAGCACGAGGCGCCTATCGTGCAACGATCTAACGCGAGCCAAGCGGGATGAAAGAGAATACCGGAGGAGACAGATGTTCGGTGCCGAGGCTTCAGCCTTACTCTCGATCAGACGTGGTATCGGTGTCTTGTATCACTCGGTCATTATTCCGAGGGGGCGAATGGTGATGGATAAATGGGTTTTGCATGACAGTAAGCATTCAAAATCCCCTTCGAAAACCTTACCAGTACCCAGCAAGACTTTCATCTGAAGTCCCCAAGTCACACGAAGCAATGAATAAGCAAAGTCCAGTGACTTACTGACCCCATCTTTCAGTTCAGCCTGATATCGCCGTCCATGCTTGAAAGTAGTCCGAACCCACTCAGCTGCTACCCACAGGGCCTTTTAAATGTTAATGCTGAGGTGATTGTGGCCGTGTCTCCAAGGGGTGGCCAGACCAATCACCTATTCGAGATCGCGGTGTTTTACTATATCTAGTTAAACACTGGTCATTGCTCATTAGCATTAATAGGGCCTGTAGGGAGTATTCATGCACGAAACATTGCGGGTCAGTTCGTCTCGTCGCGGGAGTTCTGTCGTATTTGCGTATTCATCCACCGAGCTCTCCGTTCCTGTCATGTCCTGCCATCTGTGTCCAACCTCCCCGAAGCGTATGCGGTGGCACAAATTGCGGGGTGATAGCACATCTGCCAACTGAACAGGGCAAGAAGATGTGCGTTATCTCGGAATCTTCGGATCCAGCTGCGAGGTTATGAAAATACATAAAGCTGCCGTAAACCGCATGCCATGGGCTTGAATGTATGGAATGTTTGTCGTATGATCAACGGTCAAATGGACAATGCAACTTCGGGACTTCGAACGCCCCGACAGGTCTCCACGATGAGGATACAGGGTGCGAGGCTGCAGCGGGATCGCGGGGTCAAGAAGCATTGCGAAGCTGCGACTGCGAACGGTGAACGGCGATCAAATCTACCGTACTCCCTTTCGAGGACACACGCGTGTACGGCAGGCAGTGTGCGAAGGCAGATCGATTGCAGGCTGCACAATCCAGATTCCAGATGCATACCTCGGATCGAGCACACGACGCTATCCGAATCATTCGCACCTTGGATTTGACCGTATTTTATGCGACTTGCTGCCTTCTCTTGGGGTTCGGGTGGGGTTTCCTCCGAATTATACGTATGCAACTGGGCGCAGCCAACGAGCGACGAAGCGAATTCGTTTCCGTATTCGGGGTACGACGAGGTTGTCTGCACGAATTACGGTTGACCGTTTGGCCATTTGGTCTTTAGGACGACAAGACACTTCAATTTTTCGTTGGATGAGCATAGCGTGGCTAAGTTGTTGGCCGTGTTCGGCCTAGAGTACGAAGAAAGCGAAATTGGAAGTTTGTGGTGAGGTACGTTTTGGTGATTCTTTGTGTTGAGAGAAAACTCGGAGCTAAGATCTCAGCGAATGCAAGTCTGCACGAGGGAGCTCGGGACCGTCTCGACACGTTGTTGAATTGATGGGCCCGAAGCGCGAAGTATCGAGTGCTTTCGGATCGTAGCATTTTTGAGAGATTGCACTTCCCAGTGGTCTGTAGCAAGAGCCACATGTGTGCTTCTGTGCCATGTTGAAATTGGAGGGAAGCCTTTGACGTTGCTACTAGGGACATTCATTGTGTGCTGCTTTACAGTACCGAAAGCTTTGCAAGAGTGTAGTACCTAGGCACATGATAGTCGACCTGAAGGATTGGCATGTGAAAAGGACTTGAACGTTACAGGCTTCTTTCCCATTTATAAGTCTTTTGAATTCAATTATGCATAAGCTATAGACCTCAATATTTGACCTTTGTCTACTTCTTGTCTTCTTTGTTGTAACTCATCAAGATGTTCTAAAAAGAATAAAATGGTCACGTGATGCGTCCAGGTTCCTTCTTCACTTCATGGTACCCGGATACATCTGCTAGGGGTGCAAAGGGATCTAGAGCACAGCAGATGCTACTGGGGTATCTAAGGCTCCCATACAATAATCATTATTTCAAAAACGAGGGAATATGTGCCTTCCAAGCTCGGGTGCCTGCTTCACGCTCGAACCCGAGCTCTCACACATGGGTCTTACCACATATCTTTCTATCTACACGTGTTATTCTCGTCCATTTTGAATTCTTCCGACTTCTCAGTTTTCATATTCTTCACTTGAATGAGATTCAACAATGTTCGAGCCCTGCACTATGCCCAACTCAATCTGCCCCCCTTCTCCGTCTCAAGCTCGCTAAGCTCATTCTTCCTCCAAAACTTCAAAAACTCGCAACAAAAAAAGAACGCTCCTCCTCACACCCCCCCCCCCCAAAAATTACAACAACAGAAAAACGAAGCAAAAAACTCGTCACTCACAGGGGTAACGTGTGAGAGCTGGAAAAACGGTTGATCAGACTAGTTTTTTGAAGGGGCAAGTACGCGGTCTTGGCCATGCGACTTGGTCGTTACACTACGAAGCAGACGGCTATACTTGGAGTACATCGTGTTTATTTAAATCTATAAGGGATTGGGAGAGAGTTTGTGGGTGATGTGACTCACGTGCGAGGAGCTAGCCGGTTGGGGGTTGGGGAAGGCGCGCTTGGGGTTAGAGCCCAGGCTTGATCAACATGCCAGGAAGGGAAGGAGCCCTACAAAGGCCTGGGTCAGACCTGCTCTTTTCACGGATGCGATCATCATTATGTTGCCTATATCTCCGGGTTGCTTACTCGGATTAAGTTTCTCTGTCGCGCTCGAGATGCATGCTCCAACTCTAAGCGAGAGAGAAAGGGGAAGCATTCGGAATGGAAATGTGATTCTGCGTGGCGACGTACTGCTGCTAGTGACATCACGAGGGAGAGATCATATGGTGAAGATGAATGGAGCTGGTTGGCAGAATGGAGATATGGAAGAAGCGCGGAGAATTGTATCTGATGAATGCGAATATGTTGAAGGCTTGGGGCCGCCACACGGAGAACTGTGAGGATTAGAGATCAGCGAAGGGACCGAGTCTAAGGTATTATGTGCTTTGATTTTCGGGCCAGCGCACGGAGAAGGCGCCATCTAGTGCTTCTCAGCAGGGAAAGAGCTGCTGTTGGTGTCGGGAGGCCATTCGGCGAACTCAGGCTCGCAGACTCTGTTTTGCCAACTTCTGACTTTAAAAACGGCGCACACAGGTGCCGCCAATGCCCAGAAATGAGCATGAGAGCGATTAAAGTCCCATGTATCGTCCGTAAATACAGCAAGCAAGAAGCGAAGTTGACGACTTACTGGTGGAAGAAGTTGTGCGAAGCTACCACCTTTCCGGAAAGTTTTGGTTCAGACCATCGTTATAAATTTGCGACTAACATCGCGAATATTTGCACGAGAAATGAGGAAAGTACGCTCGCATAGTCATAGTAGGGAAAGAGCTGGCGAGTGTTTCGGGCTCCATGTTCAGAGAAGGAGCGGTCAGAGGGTTCACCAATGTCGAGCCTTCGAGTAAAAGTCCCCGCGCCTCGAAGCCCCTCCCTGGAAGAGCTTGACCATAGTCGGGTAGAATGAGTATCTGATTGCCCATACCATCATTACCAGGTCTTCTGAGGTCAAACAATTACATCTGGACAATTACGTCGAAGTTGTCTGGTGGTGATACCAGACTTGATTGTATGTGCAGGCCACAATCACGATCCAAGGCCAATTCGCTCGACTCTAGTAAGACCGCCACCGTTATAGCTGAATTATTGAGACTTTGATTCGAGACAGCAAGCATAGCACAGGGGCTCAAAAGTGAAGGACACATTCCTCTAGCCATGACACGCCCACATTCAACCATGAGATCGACCCCTTTTCATCAATATCTCAACAATAAAAATTTCCAATCATCTAGCCCTTGCAATTCGAGGATCTGAATGGCTTTATGAGACCTTCTCTCGCTCGTATAATGGACTGTACTTATAGCTGTTGTGGAGAAGCAACGAGTGCGTAGTTGTCGGAGTTTCGGTTGAAGGTGCGGAGTACAGACGTGCAACAAATTTTTTTTTTGATGTTTGAGATTTTTGGGACATTGGACTTTTAGCAAGAAGGAGGTTTGGGTGCATATACGACTCAGGGGATATTCGAGTTGTTCTTCTTGTACCATTTACGAGTACTCGCTCAGAAAAGACAGGATTGTCGTGCTTGTAATGCACCTCAGTCCGGCGAGTCGTTTTCTTATTGCTACAGTAGACAAGATTGTCCAGAATATGACTTTAGGGAAGGGACTAATCTCAACCTGATCTTGATAAGTGACTGAGACACTTCCTTAAGATCTATTGACTAGCCAAGCAACGACGCGCAAGGTATTAGATCGACGAGAGCAGCTGAAGAGCCAAGCGGACCATTCTAGGGTGACTATCTCAAACTTCTCAAGGAACGATAGTGGAATGATCACTTGGTACTTTCTTTGAATTCTCAAGTGAGTGATTCAAGTTTTGGACTCACCAATTCACCAACGACTGGGGTGAGGTATGTAAAGAGGAAGCGCTTCTAGTTCTATCAAGTGAAACGCCTTCGTCAGTTGATTTGTATCCGATTGAACAGGCTAGCAGGCTTCTGCTCTGAGCGGGCGAGAGACTATTCATTTCCATCACACGCCCCGCTTTGCCGCTGCCAGACGTGTATAATAACTGCTTTGGCATAATTGCTCGAATCTAGCATTTATGCCCAGCCGTCCTAATCATAGAATATAACTAAGACGATATGGAGGTTGACAACAACAAGGTAGTGATGACTGCCTTTGATATTACGACTAAAGGCATGAGCGTTTTCGGCATTCTCTTTCAGATCCGAACTCGCGGGCAGATTACCCAAGAGACCCGGAGAGGAATCTGGAATAAGTAACAAACAGTGAATTCTATTCCGTAAGTATATTTATTGCACGCCAGCACTTGTTGGTGAATCTTCTACCTAGCGCACACTTAACTTCGCTAGACCTCATGTTACATGTCCTCTGCCTATGACAAATGAGTCATAACCAGGAATTCGCATTTCCTGTTCTTAGAGCAGCGTTTTGTTCCTCTCGTTTTAAATACCGTCGTGCGAGATTTGCCAGTACAATACAGCAACCACCAAAATATCCGCAACGAGATCAGGGGAGGGGGCCTTGAGCCCTTACGAGTTGAGACCGATGACTATGGGCGCATAGAATTTTGTGAGCCTTGACTATCAACGAGTTCTATGAGGCTTTCCACACGATCAGTCGCTCGTGGGCAGGTTGTTGGTGCGATGTATTTTGGCACCCTATCGTTTGAGACTTGATGTTGCTATCAACTTCCTGCTTTGTTGTCTACCCCACCAGGTGAATAGGGCAGGCTCGGATGAGAATAGAACGAAATGAGGGGAAAACGAAGCAAGAACCACCAGAACTTGAATAGCTCTTGCATATGCGATGATGGTTTTGATGAAGTGCTTTGGTGACAGCTTGCTTGAAAGGTGCAGTACGTTTGGTGCGTTGAAGTTTTCTGCAGAAAGGAAAGGAAGTTACACAGTAGCGTGAGATTATGTATCTTGAGGATTCTACCATTCTAGCATCCGCCCCCACATGTTCTTGATCAAATTCTAAATACCTTTAGTAGGTGAATCAGGTGTTTTCGAACTTAACTATAAAGTTATAAATGTCGAGGGACGCGAAATGAGAGTGAGAAATGCAGTAATACAGCAATGCCTTGATTCTAGATATATGATATTCTAAAATAGACAATGATGAGCAGGTACCGGAAGCGACGAGGGACTCGGAGAAGAACCTGCTTTGTTTCCTAAACCAAAAAAGGGGAGCGAACCATGTCGAGACATGAAGGACCAACACGGAGAATGTAACGCAAGTGGTGACAAGACAGGTGCTCATCACTTGGAAAGAGCTTAGAGAACCAATGCGAATCCATTATGCAACCTGAGGGGTATAAACATAAACCACCTAATCACTATCTAAAACCACAACCTCGGCCTCAGCCTCTCCAATGCTCTCTACACTCAGAACATCCCCTGCATTCACATTGCTAATGAACGCTCCATCTCCCTCATTCAAAACCGCATCTTCTCTTCCATCAAGTCTGATCTTCATGCTTCCCTTCTTCGTCATCGGAAGATGGATATAAACATGTCTTCCAGTGGTGCTCTTAACAGCATTTCCTCCTACTGTCCACTTAAATCGTTTATCCACTCCAATAATGCCTGCTGCCATAACGAGATCGGCGTGTATAGGGATCGTATCTGGAAGTGTAGCTTCTGCGGCCTTCTCTTCGGCTTCTGATGCACCTGGACCAGCCTTCAATGGAGAAAGAATTGGCAAGAAAGCATCGCGCTTCGCCTCTTCGGAGAAGGTCTTTGTATGGTATCGTGGTGTAAGGCCTCGAGCCCAAGGAAGAGCCCATATCTGGAGGAAATGGACTTGGTCCTTGTCGTGTTCGTTTTGTTCTGAGTGTGCAATGCCTTCTTTGGTTAGTATTTCTCTGCAAAAAGTGGGAGGGAGAATCAAGTACCTTTTCCACCAGTAGTGAACTGGACATCGCCTCGCTTCATTCTGTAGAAATCATCTCCTTGCTGGCCCTCTGCCCCCTTCTTGATCATGCTGTCGCGATGTGTCAACTCCCCGCTGAGAATGTAGGAGAAGATTTCGGCATCTCGGTGAGGATGTGTTGGGAATCCGCTGCCGGCATCGACACGGTCTTCGTTGAGGACTCGCAGACTGCCAAAGTTCTGGTATCGTGGATCGTAGTAGTTTGCGAAGCTGAAGGTGTGGTAGGTGTTCAGCCAGCCGTGGTTTGCGTGCCCTCGATCGCTGGAGCGACGAGGGACGATCTTTGCGTGTGCGAGAGCTTTGGACATTGTGTTCTTGATTGTGTTTGCAGCGGTCATGGGTGATTGAGATGTTGTCATAGGAGATTGAAATAAGGTCTTGTTGGTAGGTATAATTGTTTCTGGGAAGCTGCTCAGTAGTTCTCGAAGCGGGGTATTGAAATAGATTGAAATTGATGCAGTGAAAATGGCAATGACGATGAAGGCGAGCTTCATTTATAGACTTTGAAATTGAAACGAGAAGATTGGAGAGGATTGGAGAACAGAATGAGAAGAGGATTGTTCAGTATTACCTGTTGCTTTGAAGTTCTTGATAGACGATTTTTCGCTCTGGATTTTCAGGATTTTTGATGCTGAGTGAAGCATGGTCAGCACCTTAATAAGCAACTAGGCCGCTTTAGGACGTTCTTGGAACCTCTCAAATTCAGCCTCCTCCAAATTGTCCTCTCGCACGAACCTTCCACAGGTTGGCTTAACAAGGTTTGCGATTTCATCTCGCATCAAGCAGATCGAGTGAGCTGCAGAGACTAAGACTTACAAAAGTTGTACAAAGCAGGGAAAACGCCTCGTACGTCACGACGACATTGGTGACGTCTTCAACCTCGCTTTAGTGGCTTGCTTTTTGTTTTGTATGTGCCCCTCAGTCCCTTCTTTCGTTTCGTTTCAGCTCCTCCTGTTCATCAAGTCTCGAATACGAGCGCTTGGCCCTGTCTGTGAATAGCTTCACGAACTCAAAATTCCCTGCTGCTTTTACCGATTGTTTAGAGTTTTGGATCGCTGCAAGTTTTCTTGGCCGAGTCCTTGTTCTATTTGACTTTCAAGAAAGTTAATCCTACTACCATGAGATCTACAGGGTATCCTCGCTGGACAATTAGCCGCGCTAGGGGGGGCCTTAGCATGACTTCTAAACGTCACATGAACCCCTAGTTCGCACCATGCTGACTACAAAGATCACGAACCTTTCCCTTCTTCAAACATGGTCAGGCACTTCGGCATTTAATGTCGCTGTCCCCGCCGTCCTCGTAATCGGAATCGCATGTTTTAGAGTTCGAAAGTCTAGATCTTGCCGGGTATCAGCTCGAGATCGAGGCTTTGAGCATGCATTCGATCAAGTCGGCGTGGAAGATCGTACCTCAATTTCTATCCCAGCCTATCGATCGGACTGTCCACTTCTACACCAAAAACCTCGGCTTGAGAGCCGGAGGGATTCACACCCTCGAGGGATCGTTAGAGACAACTTTCTGTTCACTGTTGGTTGGCAAGAAAGCGGAAGCCAAGATCTACTTCCGGACGTGCGACCCTGGACACCTCCAACCTAGAGAAGCTTTGGTTGCGATGGGAACAAAGGAGTCAGACAAATTCCACGAATTGATGAAGTCCCAGAAGTCTTTGGACATCTTCGAGGCATTAAAGGACAAACCTTAAGGCTACATACAGTTCTCAATCAAGGATCTGGATGGGAACGTGTTCACTTTCTTCAAGCTTTTTGGGCGGAGGGAATCCTGGCGACGTCTGAAATGGTGTGCATCTAGGTCAAGTCGGCGATGTGTGGAAAAGTTTCTGCAATTCCAGAGTTAGCTTCACCACGACTTCTTAAAAAGGGAAAAGCTGTTGACCGATCATGTGATCAACATAGAATTAAGCAAAATGAACTTTGTGCCAAGCATCATCGTTTTTTCTATGCTCTGTGGAACACAATTCAACAGCTCCAATACCCACGATGAGTCATATCGTTGACGGATACCCGGTCCGAAACCCCAGAACGGAAAATAATTACCCCGCCGTTATCAGCTCTTGATAAGGAATGTGACCCCGCAGTCTAGCCCCTCACTTTCACGTAGCGCAGAAGCAATAGCATTTTCAAAATATTCAACATTTCATTGGCATCACCGAGATCATGATGAAGATAACAAAGGTGAGTCAAAGCTGCCAACCTAATGTTGCTTCGTACTAACGATACCTCAGCTCAACATCTACCCTATCAAATCGCTCAGGCCCATCTCCCTGACCACCGCTACCCTTTGTCCTCAAGGACTTGCACATGATCGTCGCTATATCCTCTTGAAGCCTAAGGCAGATGGCACCTACGTCCACATGTTCGTCGGTAACCAAACCGAAATGGCCCTCTTCCACTGCAATGCCGCAACTTCATCATCCTTCAACGTGTCATATCATACACCATCACCACCCGTCACACCTCCGTCACCCAGCCAAAAAACCACGTTGGAAATCCCCTACGAGCCAGAGGTATCGGAATTAGAACAGATTACGATTGAGTTACACACAAGCCCAAATTACCCTGCATATCAAATGCAAGAGAAATACAACACCTGGTTCAGTCAATGTTTCGGTTACGAGGTCATACTCGCCTATATAGGCGACAGTCTCGGTGTCCCGAAGAATGACTCTATCGCCGAATCCTGGAAGTCAACAATCAAGTCTCAACTTCCCTCCAGCACCTTGCCAGAAAGCATCACGTTCTCCGACGGGGCTGCCCTTCTCGTTGTTTCAGAAGCTTCACTTGAAGCTCTACATCCGTTACTTAACGTTGATGGTACTGGCGAGAACGAGAAAGTCATCCTCGAGAAATTTCGCCCTAACATTGTCCTCTCCCCTTCCCTCCCAGCCTGGGACGAAGACTACTGGTCATCTCTCCTCCTTCCGCACTCAAACATTAAAATACTCCTAACATCCAACTGTACCCGCTGTACGAGTATCAATGTTGATCTCGAAGCCGGGAAAATGGGAACAGGTCCTAGTGGAAGTTTGTTGAAGAAGATGATGAGAGATAGGAGAGTGGATAAGGGGAATAAATGGTCGCCGGTTTTTGGGAGGTATGGGTTTCCGGTTAGAGGTGGGGAGTTGAAGGTTGGTGATGTGGTGGAGGTTGGGGATAGATTGGTGGAGACTACGGTTTTTAGTGAGTTTGTTTGTATTTTCCCATCATGTATTTCTCGTTTTTTTGTTCGGGAGTTGATGTTAGGAAGGAAGCAAACCGGAAGGTCAGAATCCCGAGGAGAAGTTGAAGCTGATTTGTTTGATAGATGGAGTGATGCCTAGACTCTCGAAGTTTGGAGAAGTCACGACCTGATTTGCTGATTATTGATCTGGAAAGGTACAGTACATGATCGTACATCTAAAAGTTTGTTCCGGATCTCGGATCTATGATTCGCTTTTCGTGACAGTCCAACCAACCAACCAATTACCTTCATGAAACGAGGCTGTATGCACTAATATCTTTGCAGCAACTGGACTTGAGTCACGAGGCTGCCAGCTGTCCTGCATCACCACCCTTCTCCGCGTCATCGGGCAAGATGCACGCCATCTCCCTTCCGCCCCAATTGTACAATCTTGGGACCCCAAACCTCTGAAACAGGAACAGCCTCATGATGTGCATTTTGGGTTTTTATAGGGTAGTACAAAGATCCTCGTCAGCCTTACGTTGACGTGACGGTACCTTGCATCTTGCATTGGGCAGGCACGATGGGTAACTAGGATTGTTACACGGCAGGAAAGAGGTTAATTATACCACAGGAAAGTAACGTTGTTGGGAATTTTTAGAAACTTTGTCATGATGTCGTGTGCTCTTCTTGATGAGAGATTTCGATTGTGCTGTGTTGGCAAACGTTTGATGGTGTCAGATGTTCCGAGAGAAGGGATATTATTAGCTTGGGCGTGTCACTCGTTCTCACGTGAATGACTGGGGCAGCTGCAGAGTATCCATTCTTGCAGCTCCTTTGATACTAAAAAGTGGTATTAATTGATTCTTACTTTCGGTCAAAAATCAAGTAAGCTTTTGGCTCAGCTTTATAGATGATCTAACAAGCTATAGCCTCTAGTTTATAATACTACTAAGTGCTGAATCACAGGTGTTCAGGTTGTGCTGGCACTATCAGTATTCCAAAATTGGGAAATATCAATACACTAGATAGAAAGTTAGGGATATTCATGAGGACCCAAGGTTGATAATTTCACGCGCAAAACCCTTTCACACGCAAAACCCTTTCAGACTTGTAACGTCTTTCCAGGTCCAGGACATTGTCTTTTAGTAACTCAAATTTTATCACATCGGGGACATATTAGTGTCTTGGCAATGGTATTTTTTTATCTTGTCTCGGAAAAGAAGCTAGACGCCCGTAGAACAGACATACTCCGTTGATCGTACTTGCGTACTGCCATCTTTCTCATAGCTTTTCATTCAGAAACAAGCCACCCATTCTAGACGCCTCGCCAAACAAGGAAAGTGAAGGACAACAAACACCTAATGTACCGTTACCCGACAGACAATCATTAACGCCAGCAATCACCACCGTTAATCCCTCTACAATATCGCCGTCTGGTTCGGGGATGGGAATTTGTAAAGTCGCGAAAGTAGAAGAGAACATGTCGTCGTCAAAAGTCGTGAAAAGTGAATATCGAATCGATGCGCCGCAGTGTTGAAGGAAATTCGCCTAAATATGCCCATCGCATGCAGCCCTGCGGCCTTTCCTGCGGCCAAGAAACCAGCAATGCAAGAAGCCTGCATATTGAACCTGCATGCTGCATCTCGCATCCGACACAAGCATGGCGCACACAGAGGCTGAGATGAAGTCGTTGGAAAGCAACAAGGAGCGAAGAAGTTGTTGCTTTTGGTGATCGATTGGGAAGTGATGACATGACGATAGGCTGAACTGGTGAGGTCAGTGGCTATTTTCTTTTCGGTGTTGGAGGCGCATGCAAGCTGCAGCCGCTATCGATAAGACCAGCCTAAGAACGCAATATGATGTTGGATCGAGACGACAAAGAGAAAGAACGTTTTTCTGTCACTTTTCACATTATGCTTTGGGGACAGGACTGGGATGCTGGTACATCTGGGGATATTGCAGGACGGTGAGAGAGGCATTGACACGACATACCTTTTCCCTCAAACACAAACGACGCAACATCGGACTTTAGACCTTGTTGGCACAAGGACGGCAAGTCTTCAACTTGCAGTATTTGCATTCGTAGATAAACCAGTGCGGACCTGAGTGACAGACCGAGCAAACCCACTGGATGAGAGTCGACTCTGACTTGATCAGGTTGAAGGAATGATTACAGTAGCCTGGTACAGCCATTGCGAAGGTTTGTGTTGAAGTTGTGGGTGTACCGTTGGGTGTGGGGGTCGCAAGTCGTCGGAAGTACGGCTGGCGTGGGGTTAGATTAGCATAATACTTCTTGAAATGGCTGCTTTACGTACGGGGAAAGTGCTGTAATCTGAGGGCAAGCAGTGCGCGAGCTGGCTGAGGCCGTGGGAAGTTTGCGGTCCAACAATGGTGTGCAGTTGTGATGGCGGTCGAAGATCGATCTCTCGGAGGACGGAGTATCCAAAGACTTAGTATATGAACGAGTGAATTCGATGAGACTAAAAAGATCGAGATGCAAGATCGAAGTCGAACGGTAATGATGTTTGTGTGCTTTTCCAGATCGCGGGCGTCACAGCCTTTAAATCGTTGTCAGGAATCCAACTGTTTTCCTTCGTCCAATGCAGAAACCCAGCTCTGCTTTGATATTGATACACCAGCAGGATAAAAACAATCTAAGACGGTGCAAATGCTTCAATGGCAAGAAACATAGCAAACCGCAAAGGTAATTGGATCTCAACCAACAGAAATCAAACAGCCTGTCTTTTTCTGATGTTGTCGTTGGACTAAGTATGTACAAGTGCGGTTGAAGTTTGTATGTCGAATTGTATTTTGACGGCTAGATGCCGAACTGAGTGGCGGACGTATATACTTATATGGAACACTGCATGTTCGCCTTGATTGCTAAAAACAGGACTAGGACCAGGTGTACCGACAGATCAGGCTGGGGCTTATGGGGCTTGCGAATAAGTCGTTTGTAACTGGTCTTCCGTGGATTCTCGTCCTCGATGGCAGTCGTGGTCGAAAAGGTGGCAGAAGGCCGTGTCGTTACCATGGATAGGGCAGACATGGTATTACAAAAGGCCACAGCCATGGCAGCAGGCAATGCTGTGGCATTTGTGATGAACCTTGTGTGTGCCAGGACCAAAGTATGGGTAGCTTGGCTGATGCTCCTCCGTCCCAGAATGCATGCTCGGTCTCTTTAGTGGACCAAGTGGGACAAGCGGAGAGAAAAGTCAGCGCGGTTTCGTGACTTGAAATCTTTATTTCTATAATTTCACATTCTATTGGAGTTCGAACAGCGTTCAGTGGCCATGGCTACCTCGCGCGGAGGACTCCCGGGAGCCCGTGCTGGCCCTCATGGCGGCGGTGATGGGTGTTGAATCGATGATAGCCTTCCTCACGGTAGATGGCCGTCATGCTGTGTCTAAGGGAGACTTGTTGTGTAGCAGTTGCGGTGTGCTGCGGGCGGTACCTGGATACTGGGTTTGCGGGTGTGGATGTGGACATTGTCTGATCGCCAAACCGTTGGATGGGCGTTGGTGTTGGCGAGGGTGCATGGCACGAGCGAAGCTTCCAAGAAAGCCTGGGACTAAGTGGGTTGGTGGCTGGTGGTTCATGGCGTTGAGGTCCGCTCTGTCTTGGGCATATCTCACCACGCCCGTCTAGCCGGCTTTGGTAGTTTGAGGTATGCGGAAGCTGGTCCCCGAGAGCCCGAGTCGGCTTGCTCTGCTTAGGGCATATCTGACTTGAAGCTAGATTTGGGTTGTTGCTTGGTTGCTTGTTGCTTGTTGCTTGGTTGCTTGGTTTTGCTCTCAGGCAGCATGCCACATATGCTCTGGCTCGGCTCTCAAAAGGATAGGATACTGGATGCTGTGCGAGTACCGAGCCGAGTCACAACGACGTGGGGTGCTATGGCCCCTGACCATGAGGAGACCATGAGAAGACCACGAGAATGTGCACCCAGTGCTTGAAGTGTACCCAAGTATACTTCGGAGTACATCGTACGGAAACGTCTTAGCAGTGGTGATTTGAGTAGGGATCTTCTAGATTAGACGGAGATACATCCACCTCCCTCGTGGCAGAAGTTAGGGGTGGCAGACACACGCAAGGGTCAAGACCCGCTGTCACTGGATGCGACTGCCACAACATCGGTTTGGAGAGATCAAGGATCCTGATGAATTGGAAACCCGGGAACATGCATTATGTGAAGAGCCCTCAATATAATAATAACATATCTTACCGGCAACCAGTGTTACACCACTCGCAGCTGTCAATCACGTCCCGGGATGTGCCGACCGCTCTGCTCGTTCCTGGGCCTTTCTCGAATCACTGTGGGAGCTGTGAAGCATTCCAACAATAACATGGAGAATCTATCATCAATATTACGGGGCATCAGGGTCCTCTTCCTTGGGCTTGGTTACCGGTACTGTGTGACCTCAATCACGGAGGAATCTCCCGAATCGAACGCCATGGCTGTGCAGATCGTGCGGCCGTCTTCTCGAACAGATGAATAATCTCCTGATAGACTTCCACGGATGCCGATCCTAGGGAATGAGGTGATGAGATCATCGCGAGTCTGTTCGAGCGCAGTTCGAGCGCATGAACATGTGTTTGAGCGCAGTCGATCTACTTATTTTGATACATTTTGCATTTTACATTTTTCTATTTTCTTCAGCAATGTTGATTGGATGTCGTCCTTTGATATGGCGGCTTGCCCTAACGACTCGAGAGTTCGTGCCGCCTTCCGACTATTGCTGCGAAACATACGAATATTGTATGCATCATGATAGGAGGTGCAGCAGCGTCCATGGCTATCGGAAGCGACACACCCCTGACGACGAACCGAGGCTTCTAACGTTCTATTGCATGAGACATGGAAAAGGGGGGAGCCGGGAGAGTCTTTACGAGGCTACCACACAAACAAACCGTCAGCTCAGCTTGCTTTTTCATTCTTCCTCAATCGCTGTTGTTGGCGTCTGAGTGGTCAATATCAAAATATGCTCAACCTCTTAAACCCGGTGGTGGTACCGCACGGGAGATATTACGCAGCAACATGGACTTATGCAGCCACGACCGTCAGCTCTTGACGCGTAAGAGTGTAATAAGGTTCTACTACTACGTAGACAAGTCGAACAGAGGTATCCGAGGGTATTCGAAAGTCGAACCTCTCTCCCTTCTCTCTCTCTCTCTCTCTCTCGCCCTCGCCCTCGCTCTCGCCCTCGCCCTCTCTCTCTCTACAGCTCCCCTCTCCATGAACTCTGATGCTCTCTTCTATGATGCACACCACCCCACTGGCGTTCGCTAAACGAGCTAATGCATGCAGGCAGTCCCCAAAACGGAAGCGCCCACAGGGACCAGCATCCTGGGAACAAATTCCCCGACGCACCCCGTCCAACGTTCCCATCGTTCATATCATTCTATCGTTCTATTGCGGACAACCTTGATCCTCGTTTTGCTCACTTTGAACGACGGAATTAATCCGACAGGGTCTGCTTCAGAAGTCTCTTTCTTACAAATGTCCCGACGTCTTGCGGAGTTCTTCAAGCTGCCTACTAAAAGACGTACTTATTTCCACATGGAAATTTTCTACATCATATTTGTTTCACATTAGGTTCCGTACAGATATGATATATCTGCTCTCTGATACGGCTTCAGCGTTCGAGGACGAACGCCGCGATTCTCACCGCCGCATCATATCCGCGTCCCTACCGATGGCGCCGAGCGAACCCACAAGGCCGTGAATCCACATCCAACACATGGCCAGCTGAGAGAGATGAGGTGTCAAGTGAACCCCAGTCCGCTGCAAGGCGACACTTCTGGAAGGATGCTGAAACCGGCCGTTCGAAGATTTTCCTTCCATTTTTATCCCATATACCGTTGAGAGATCAAGCCTCACTTTTCTCAGCAAGCTCCTAGGCATGACCTTACCAGAGAAGCAATCTGCAACAAAGCTTCATCGAATAGGAACCCAATCCGACTTCCAATTCCAGAACCTTCAAGGCTCACCACGTCCCAAATTGGCTCCCTGCTGCCACGCGGATCCCCCAAATAGGTGTCCGCCTCACCCTCACCGTCTCACTCTCAATCCAACTGATCCTCATTTTCATTTCTGCTTTTTTACCTACATCCATCGATCCTCGACTATAGTACGGAAATGTTCTGACAGCTCCGTTCACAACGCGAACGTGCTTCGAGGCAGCTATGAAAATCGCTTACCGCTGCCGTCTCCAAGAAAAGAACAAGGCGAGATACGAGAGACAAGGCATGAAATGAGGCTTTTTCCGACTTCTGCTCCGGCATTACTGGGTCAGAAATGCACGATATACGAGCCGAACATGAGAGAAAATCCGCCGACGTCATGAAATCTTAGCAGACATATATCAAAGTTTCTTTCCCAAGTGGACATTCGCGGCAAGTCTTATCTCATACACCATCACGAGAAATTGCCAAGACTTTATATAGCACCACACAAACCTTCCTTCATCAAAATCATCAAACCATCAAACCATCAAATCATCAAATCATCAAATCATCAAATCCATCACAGGCAAACCAGTTTTTCCACAATTTGAATTCGGGTATTTCGGCACCCCTCTCATTCGAATTCACGGCATGGCAGTTTCTCCATTCCTCCCGTTTTTTCTTTCTTCTTTCCTTCTTCCCCCCCAATTTCCTACCGGTACTCCGAGTTCCGCACTCTCACTTCCGCAACATGCGCACTTTCGCACTTTCCTTTTGTTTTGACGCTCTTATCTATTACTAGGATACCCTTTAAGCGCCAGTGACAACTAACTAAGCAGGCAGATCTGCAAGCCGTCTGCAAGCACAGCCAACCCAATGTCTTCCACCATCTCAAAATCTCACCCCCGGCCAAGCCAAAGCAGATCTAACGGATGCATCACAAAACGGCTGTCTCGATTCCAGACCTTTAAAATGACAGTTAAGAACGCCTCTTTCCGGGGTACGAATTTGAGAGTCTTAGATTTTGTCTGGATTTGTTTCAATATGTGATCTATCACCTCGTTTCTTTTTCATGACGATGGGCTGGATGACGGGAATCACCGATTGCTCTACCCCGGATCTGGATCTTCTAAGCCACACAAGATCGCGAGCATTTGTTGATAGATGGTGGTAAAAGCGTCGTCTATTCATGCTTCTATTTCTTTCCTGTCTTGTGTTCTTTCTCTATCTGAGCTGGAGGCGTGACATAACCTGTCTAGAAAACATTCGTTCTAAGTCTCTACCGAGTCTCTTCCACCTCTGAATACCCAAGACTACAACTTGGCCTAAACCCAGATTACCTAGAACTAGACTACTTACCTTTCCAACGAAAAAGCCTCCATGTTCTCATTTCCCACCCACGGCATCACCCACCAGCCCCAAAAATGATACATCACATCTCTACACGTACGTTCGACCAAATATGTCGATGTCGATCAGCGGCGAGTCCCTATCCGATCGGAACAGCTTCCGAGTCGGCGCTTAATATACGGTGTAGGAGGGATGAATTGTCGCTTTGACAAAATGGTACCTCGCTGCTAAATTCATATCAGTTTCTCGTCTGGTGCAAGTTCTGACGCTGACGTTGAAGATGGTGGAATCTAGTTCTCAGCCTCAATATTCGGTGCCTCATGTGGGGCTACTGCTTTTTCTTGCGGCACAGCAGCATTGCTCAGCGCGGTATTCTCGCCGTGCATTTCTGCGATTGTTGTGGTGGCATCTAGGTCCGTGTCTGTATCGTCCTTCTTGTGAAATGCGTGAGACTCGCTCAGATTCACTGCTAGGAAACTCTTTGGGAGTTTGACCCTGGATTACTGTTAACTTGTTCTCGTCAACAATTCTGACGTAGGGGTGCATACTGATGGAATTTTGCTTTCAAAGTCTCGATGACCTGCTTCCATTCTCCGTGCGCTGTCAAGCTGCGTTTTGGAGCACAGCTGATGCAATGCTTGCTGTCGAGTTGGACGTCTAAGGGATCGAAGGTATGACATCCAGGACTGATTGTGATGCGGATGCTGTATGCATACTTGGCTACGTCTTGCACTTCAGGAGGTGTTTTGTTCTCGGATTCATACAGCTCGAAGCATATTTGGGAGAGGTAGTCGAGCTCCGGAATGGCACTGCGCTTTATCTTGGTGGGTATGCCACCCTCGAGGATGCAATTGAGTAGTGTGTAGATGTGTGACTCCTTTGTAAAGTAGATGAAGGATTTGGCGTCATCCGAGGCTTGCATCTCTTCAAGATCTTCGACGATTTCCTGTTTCTATTAGAGATGTCATCAATAAACCAAGCAAGTTACACACCTTGAGCAGAGGTAAAGACGTCAGTAGTCCAATCTCCAACTTCTCAGCATCTGTCATGCCATACTCCTGTGGGCAAATGTAGTCAAACAGGACCTTGGCCAATTTGTAGAGTTCTCGTAGTTTTTCGAGCCTTGCATCAGTCTTCGCCTTGGTCTGGCTACTCCCGGTGAACAGGCGGAAGTACTGCTCTGGAGGCTCTTCAGTCTTAGAGCCTGTCATGACTGAACGTCTTCTGAACATTCGTCTGTGAAGACTTTTGTTCACGTCGGATTCCTCTACCTCCTTGGGCTGGTCCTGTGGATCTTTAGGCTGCTCCTTTTCCTTCTTCAGACCTTCCGACTCAGCGGCGATCGCCTCCTCCTCTTCAGCTAGAATGCTTTTGCTAGGAGTAAAGACCCATTCCAGGAATTGGCGATTGTGGAGAGCATCAAATTTCATTGTGTCGTAAAGCTCTGAGATCTTGCTGGGATCGACCTTTTCACCATCACAGAATTCGCTGAAGAGCTTCTCCCATCGCTCCTTGAATAATTCGGCATCCTCACCACAACACCAACGCGCTTGAATGCTGCTAGCCGCGGTAGCCTGAGACATCGTACTGCTGGTCGACGATGCATCCGATTTATCCTTGTCTCCAGGGTTCGTGATTGCATTCAGCGATGATGATGCACCGCCATACAACTTGGCATAATTGTGTCGCATGACCCTGCGGTGGAACTTCATCAACTGAACCACATACCTTTGGACGATCGAAGGTTCGGGCATGTTGGCTGGCCAAGCAAATTGCGGTGGTGCTTCACTACCTTGACGGAGCAAGGTTTTCAGCTTCTTCTTGACCTTATCCATCTCGTCCTTAGCAGCATTCGAATCGTCGAGGAGATCTTTGCGAACGGTGATGTAGTCCGAAGGGAGATCTTGGCGACCTGTGAAGGCTGAAGCCCAAATTTGGGCGCTGGTGGTAACGCGACGCTCGGAACTGCTGAAGACATGGACCTCGTCAAGAACCTCTCTGTTCATCAACATCAGATCATTGCGCATATTCTCACCGAGTTCTTGAGCTTGGTATCTTGCAGAGTGTGTTGGTTCGCCACCCCACTTGACGATGAGCTGTAGCTTTTCAAGAGCTAAGCTGTTCTCTGCTGCAGTAATACGAGACAAGGTGATACCTGATAGAGAGTCGTGTCGATGTGGTGACCTATTCACTGCCCCATCACTATCCTCTGCTGTTGAGCCTGGTTCTTCTGGTGTAGAGAATTTGGGTCTTTCTTCCTTCTTGGATTCCTCCCTCAGGAGCTTGGATTCCACTTCTTTTGCTTCCTCTCCGTTCAGGGACGTCATTCTTAGGATCTCCTCTGGTTTCTTCTTTCTGAACATTGGCTTGATCTGGACCTTCGTCCCTGCCCATCCTCCTTTTTTGACCAGCACATTCCTTAGCGTCCTCAGTTTCTCTCGAGCCTCGACTCCTTCTCTAAGAGCAATGTCAACAGCCACCATAACACTATCGAGTGCAGCTTCTCCTATGAGGAGGACTTCTTCCTGATGGCCTTTAAGCAGGTCGATGAATGGTTTGGTGTGGAAAGTAAACTTGTATTTCTGCTTCGGCGTTCGATCAGCGTGACGTATGACAGATACCATACCTTTCAGTTTCCAGGTGTGTTTTGGTGCTGGAGGAGGCATCATCTCGCTCCCAGCTGTACTTCCAGGAGCAGGCGTCGAAGGGACTGTTGATGGCGCAGTAGATGGGGCGCTACCCGCTAGATAGTTCATGGCGGGTGGAGGTAGGAGCGGTGCTGATGGAACAGGTGGTAAGTGTAGCCCTTTATCGGCGCCGGTGGGGGGCGTCGTCCTTGGAGTAGTTACGGCCGATGCTTCAGGAGAGTCGGAGACGGTAGACTTTCTACTATGCCCGGCAAGCTTTGACATACTGGGAGATTTGGAAAGAATCTGTTGAAGGGCAGATCGATGATTGTCTTTCCAACCGCCCGTTTCCCTTCTTGCAACTGGACTGATGATGCCTTCTGACGTGGGAGGTGCTACACTGCCAGAAGACGACGGAGCAGATTGCCTCTGCTTCTCTCTGATGAATATCTCCCTCAGAATCCTTGAACACTGATCATAGTACTCTTCGTTATCTTTGACAAAGCTCCAGCCGTTCACGTCGATGACATAGCTTTTGCCTTCCGCACGGAGGAGGTCGAAACCACAGACGCGTTGACCAAAGCTCACAGCGATTCGACTTGCCATAGATGCTTCGTCTTTGGAGAGCCCTGTAACATAACGTATTTCTTTGCCATGGGTGTTGCGTCGGACTAAACCATCCACGACTGGTGATTTCCGAGTTTCTGCATGACAATAATTTGGTCCCACGGTGTAGGCTTTGACATCTTCGGAATTGTCGACCTTCATGAACTTCTCGTAGATGTAACTGCTGCCTGGTTCTAGTATGGCTCGTGGTGTGTTCATGTCCTCTACCCACTCCGAGCTCTTGTTGCCTATCTTGCGAAAAAGCTTCCGGGCTCCACCTCCCTGGCTTTTTGGAAAATAGATGACTATATTATGGTCCTCGCCACTAATTGGCTTCTCAACGAATGGCTTCGCAAGCAATGATCCATCAACACTGAGTGTATCGCCGTCGTCAAGGAGCTCAACTTTCCGAGGAGGAATGGCTTGTCCACCCGTTCCATCTTCTGGTCCTTCAAGGACAACACCTGTGGTGTCCTTCAGGTGCTGGGCCATGTCCGGCGTCAGAATGCTTGGGCCACCATCGCGGTTGACTTCAAGCCGTCTTGGTGTTGGGACTTTGATCTTATCCAGGATCATGAGGCAAATCCGTCGATCCCATAAAATCTTCTGCATCGGGACATCATTGACACAAAACGGCTTGCGTGCTTTCACATAGGCAATAGCCTTGTCCAGGGGAAAGCCATCGGAGTAAAAGGATATCAAGAAATCGCATACGGGCCAATTCTCAATGTCTTCATCCAAAATGACCTTATCTCCAAACACCACAACCTCAAATTCTCCCTTGGATATCAGGCGATTCAAAATATTCCGACTTGGTTTACTCCGGGCTTTAACGTCCAATGCACAGACGCCAATGATGCCAATTGGTGCTGGCTTTTCCTCTTTCGCCCATGCTCCCTTTTCACTGCTTGGGCTATGACTGCTCGCTGCCGTACTGCCGCTAAATCGTCTCTTCGCCCTACTCCTAGATCTTCCAGGTGGTGCTTGAGATCTCGGGGCGCCCTCTCCTCTGTGTGCAGCATTGCGCTTCGCGATTTCTGAGGCTTGTGCTGGAGATTCTCGAGGTGTGAGCTGGTGCCCATTGACGTGCCCATGGCTTCCGAATTGATTCGACGAGGAAGTCGTGACAGATACTGCAGAGGTCTCTGGCTGGGAAATACTCAAAACCTTGTTTTGTGACGGGGTTCCTGACGACGTCCTCGTTCCAATGGCATTCCCTGGTTCCGAGCCATTCGCAGATGCAGCCGAGCTTGGTGCCACTCTCGCAGAGTTCAACGAGTACATGGAAGATACCGACATGCGCTTTGACTCCATATCCGGCATCGATGCCTTTGGTCGAAGGGCGGCCTCGGGCAAATGGTAATATCTTGATTCGTCTGCCATAATGCCAGGAGATAGTCGTGGTGTATCGAAATCTTCCTGCACTGCGATGTCTTCCTTGCTTGGCCTCCTGCTCGGGAGCGCTGGTGGTGAAGGCAGTAGATGTTCTGAACCTTGACGGCTCTTTAATGAAGGGGTTCTTGAGGTTATCGAAGGCCTCGTCTGCGGCGGTGGCATAGAAATACTGGCTCTGTCTGAATGAATTTGCGCGGGCTGCGGTTCTGCATGTCGGCCTTTTTTGCTCATCATCGACTTGATGCTGGATGCGGAAGACAAGTCGTACGAAGGAGATCGCGACTTCGGATTCGGGATTGAAGGTTTTCGAGAGAGGTTATCCAGGTCTAGGTTTAGTTGAGGAATATCCACTGCGGTTGTGCTAGGGTTGATCTGGTGGTTAGTTTCGCCCCTCCCAAGATTCTCCATGGCAGCGGTGTTAGGTTTCCCGATGAAAACCAAGCATGTCAGCAGGCGCTTGTAGAGAGCAGAGGCAGGCAACAGAAAAGGTCATGAAACTGAACGCTGAGGGAGAATGATTTGGAGATGGATGCGAAAATGATTCAAAGCTAATGAATTCATCTTTTTGTGCCCCTGTGCGGAGGTACTTTCCCTTCTTTGAGCTTATCGGGCAATGACGTTCTCAAGCAATGTGCCTCAAGGCTTCGGCCAAGGGCGAGAACGCTGCCCAGCGAGGAAGCCGGGGCGTGATGGATGCAGACAGTATGCATGGCAGATAGCGGCCGAATGAAGAGGATATATAGATATGAGGAGATGGCTGACAAAAGGGAATGGACGTCCACGTTTCATGGATTCTATTCCCCACGCTGCACCTCGCCTACCTAGGTAAGATGTAAAGGGAATCTAAGCCTAAAAAAAAGTTGCGACGAAAAAGTAAACATAATGAAAGTTTCAACCACCACAACATAAAGTCTCTCCATGCATTCTGTTCGACGAAAAAAATGACTTCTACTCTAGTTGAGCGCAGTCGCGATGGCCCTGTTGCCAAAAGGCAGAGACTCAATGAGGCTAATGCACCGCGGAGGACACACCGAGAATCGAAGATTTTCACACCTTTTCGAGTATGTTTTCATATTTTACTGCCCAAGAATTTACTAATGTTTTAGACAATTGGTCTAGTATCTTCAACTCCTGTTCCATTCACCTCGATCCCGCTAGGCAAAACCACTTTCCAGATCACAACCTCTGTTGGAAAATGTCTGCAAACCTACGACCTGAAGCGGGGCCTCAATCTGGTCTTCCTCACTCGACCACAAACACCTGAAGATGTAACCGCGACAATAGCATGGAAGGACCGAGTGTTCGCAGCTTGGGGAGGGGTGGACTCTCAAGGTATCTGGGTATTCAAGAGAGGGAAGAAAGTTGCAGAGCTTGACATCCCCACCGACCTCAAGCAACCAGTCAAACAGATCCTCATCTTTGGCTCCTGGATTGTCGCATGCTGTTCGACTCGAATCGAAGTATGGAAATCTGCGACGTGCGAGCATTATACGACTCTTCTTCCTACTGTAGCACCAACAGACGGCAACGAGCTGGTCGGAGGAATCTGCAGCATGCCCACATACCTGAACAAAATCTTTGCTGGAAGGAAAGATGGTACTGTTGAGATCTGGAACGTGTGCTCAGGGAAGCTCATCTACTCAATCATGCCTCCTGCAGCGCATTGTGGTTCAGTCACTGCTCTTCAGCCTACTCCAGCGCTTTCATTATTGGCCATCGCATACTCGGAAGGGCCGTTGATCATTCACGACATACGTACGGATCAGACGGTCATCGACTTAGATGGCGGCAGCTCGCCCATTACCTCTATATCATTCCGAACCGACGACATGGGCGCAGGCGAGGATGGGAGAAAGCCTGGTGTGATGGCTACAACTGGTCCAGACACTGGAGATGTGACATTCTGGGATCTCAACGGAGGTGGAAAAGTGATGGGCGTACTTCGAGGGGCACATAATCCACCGTCTGATTCTGGAGCTACGGTTAGTGGTGGGGTCAGCAAAGTTGAGTTTCTCCCTGGCCAACCTGTGGTAGTGACCAGCGGCCTGGACAACTCTTTGAAGTCTTGGATTTTTGACGAAACGCCCTTCAGCCCTATTCCACGGATTCTACACTCTCGAAGTGGTCATGCAGCATCTGTCACCAGGCTGCTGTTTCTTCCCTCAGATTTCGATGGTGCAGATTCTGGTGGAAAATGGCTTTTGAGTGCTGGAAAGGACCGAAGTCTATGGGGATGGAGTCTGCGAAAAGACGGCCAGAGTACAGAACTTAGTCAAGGCAATATCAGGAAGAAGGCCAAGAAGTTGGGGATACTGGCGAGTGCAACGCTTGCGAATGAACCAAGTACGACCCTTGAGGACTTGAAGGCGCCTGAGATCACTTGTATGGCGATGTCGTTGAACCGAGATGGTGGGATGGGAGCAAATGCTGGAAATGGTGCTGTATGGCAGAAAGGAAACACAAACAAGAAGGCTACGGATGCAACAGCAAGTGGCACTACTGGCTGGGAGAGTGTCGTGACGGGTCACAAGGACGACAGATTTGCGCGGACTTGGTTCTGGGGCAGGAAGAAGGCTGGCAGGTGGGCTTTGGAGACTGGGGATGGGTCGAATGTTAGTACAGTTGCAATGAGTCCCTGTGGGACATTTGCAGTAGTGGGATCGGAAACAGGTGGCATTGATATGTTCAATCTGCAGTCTGGATTACATCGGCAACGATACCCTGCCAGACTGACACCAGCACAGGCCCGGAAATTCAAGATTCAACAGCTTCAGGCTGCTGAATCCGGTAACGAAGTCGAATTCTCGAATTCGTACCAGCCGGGGCTGGGGAAGCATAAGAAGGCCATTACAGGCTTGGTTGTCGACTCGCTGAACAGGAATGTCATCAGTTGCTCTTTAGATGGAAAGATAAAATTCTGGGATTTTAGATCAGGGAATCTTGTCTATGAAATCGACTGGCATCCGATGGTCTCTATTACCGGTATACGCTACCACTCTCCTAACGACTTGATCGCTTTGTCAGGCGATGACCTGTCAATTCGAGTTGTCGACATCGAGACGAAGAAGACGATCAGGGAACTGTGGGGCTGCAAAGGCGAAATCAATGATTTTTGCTTTTCAAATGATGGGAGATGGATCATTGCCGCTTCGAAGGATTGTGTTATTCGAGTATGGGATCTCCCAACTGGCCACTTGATTGATGCGATACGAACCGAGACTCAGTGCACAGCCTTGTCATTTTCTGCAACTGGAGAGTTTCTCGCGACGAGTTGCGAAGGTCAAGTTGGCGTCAACATCTGGAATAATAAGAGTCTGTTCACCCATGTACCGACACGGCATATTTCCGAAGACGAGATCGCACAGATATCAGGGCCTACAGTATCCGGCGAGGGAGGACATGGTATGATTGATGGAGCGTTTGAGGACAAAGCAGTCGATGACGAGGATGTCACACCAACACTTTTTCTTGAGCAGTTGAGTGAAGACATGATGACATTGAGTCTAGTTCCGAAAAGCCAGTGGAAGACACTTCTGCACCTTGATCACATCAAGGAACGCAACAAGCCAAAAGAAGCACCCAAGCTTCCCGAAAAAGCGCCATTCTTTTTACCAGCGCTTGACAAAGCCCAGCTGATAGCTGTAGCGGAACAGGAGACACGCCACAGTGTTGCGGAGAGATCGAGGATCATGAAGATGAACCGCCTTACTTCTGAAGGTGCCTTCACAGTTGCCTTAAGAGCGGGCGGAGAAAGTGGCGATTGTATGATATCCCAAAACCGCATATTTCTAAAAGTGCTGACAATTACAGACACACGCTTCGTCGATCACCTCAAGACCCTCTCCCCCTCAGCGGCGGACCTCGAGATCCGCTCCCTAAACCCAGGCGACGAGTCCGACGAGCTAGTGAATTTCGTGGAAGCACTCACGAGTAGATTACGGCAGAAACGCGATTATGAATTAGTACAAGCCTGGATGGCGGTCTTTTTGAGACTGCATATGGATGCAGTGACGCATAATGAACGATTAGTGGAAGCATTGAGGGGATGGAGACGGCGTCAAGAGGAAGAAGGTGCTAGGATTGGGGATTTGGTGGGGTATTGTGGCGGCGTTGTTGGGTTTTTGAGGAATCCTAGGTAGAGTCTACGGAGGTACAGCACTTGTAGGGGGACGCTTGATATCAACAACACTTCCCTTAATTGAGCAATACCATAATAGAGGTTTGCTAGAAGACTTATCTCAGTGTTGCTTGATCGGGTTTACGTTCTGCCTAGTCCAGGGACCCCCTAGCTAGTGCTGTTGGATTCCTCGAGAAGTGAAAAGAAAATTGTGCTGAATGTGGGTTCTTCCCGCAGATTGGCGTTCTCGTCGCCATCCCGCCCCGCCATCCTCGGCCCCGCCCTACAATATCCTGGTCATGGGCTGCGATCAGGTGAAAACTCTTGCAGCTGGCTTTCTCCGGTCGCTCAAATTGCCTGCTTCTGGATCTAAGTTTGTCTTTAACTTGTTTTTTTTTTCAGTCGGGAAACAATAAATATGCAGTCTCTTATCAGCACAAATGCGAATTACGAAGTACGAAGTAGAGGGCCTTATAATTGTTAGGCGAGTCCGAGTGGTCTAGCCAATCGCCGGGTCAGGATATCTCTTTTTGGCCTCCAATTGGTTAAATCCTGTGGCGTCATTTAATATTTATTTGACCCTGTACTTCGTACGCAATGGTTGCCCACCTTCTTCCCTCTTGTTGGCGACTATCGTTTTTCTTGCTGCATTCAGAACGGGTACCCCGGGCCGGTCACCCCGGATGCGGGGTACATGCAGGTGAAAAATCGATTTTTCCAACGACACTGTTGATGAGGATATATGATGAGGGCAATAGCCTCATCCCAAGTTCTCCAAGTCGGGCATCTAGATTCACACTTCCAAACTCAATTCTCAATCATGACCGCCCTCATCTCTCTTTCGTTCTTCATTCTTCCCCTCTTCTTCCCCTCCATCTCAGCCTCCACGACATGTGACACAATAGCAGCAACAACCAACATAACAATCGAATACCCTTCCTCCCCCTCCTACTCAACCGACCAATCCGAATACTGGTAACCCCCTCCCCTTCTCCCCTCCTCCAACTATTCCACTAACCCCTCCCAGGTCCTCAGACTGCGGTCGTCTCCTACCATCATGCATCCTCGTCCCCACCACTTCCTCCCAAGTCAGCACTATCATTTCCACCTTGAATAAAAACAACGAATCCTTCGCCATCAAAGCCGGAGGCCATAATCCTAATCAATACTACTCATCTGTCAATGGCGGACCGTTGATTAATTTAAAGGGACTAAATGAAGTTGTTTATGATGCTGAGAGTGGGACGGCAAGGGTAGGGCCGGGCAATAGATGGGTGGAGGTTGTGGCAGCGTTAGAACCTGATGGGGTGACTGTTGTTGGGGGTAGGGTTGGAAATATTGGTGTTGGGGGGTATACGTTGGGTGGTGAGTACTTTCTCTTCCTCTTTCATGTTTCATTCGAATTGAGGGAAAACGGGAAGCTGATGGGTGGGTATAGGGGGTTTGAGTTATCTGAGCACACAACACGGATGGGCAGTGAATAATATAGCTTCATTCGAAGTTGTTCTTGCGGACGGAAAGATTGTTACTGCCTCCCCCTTCGAAAACGAGGATTTATATGCTGTATTGAAAGGTGGTGGGAACAATTTTGGTATTGTCACCACATTTATACTGTATACGTATCCTATTGGGACTGTAAGTCCTCCCTCCCCTTGTCAGTTCCAGATATTGACAGAACCTGTAGATCTGGGGAGGCGCCTATTACTTCAACTCAAACCAAACAGAAGATGTGTTACTCGCTACCCGAAATTTCACAGAAAACTACCCAGACGACAAAGCAGCCGTCATAGTCGTCAACCAAATCACGCCCGCAACTTCAAGCAATTTCTGGTACGTAATTGTGTTCTACGATGGTGCTTCTCCTCCAGCGGGGACATTCGATGCGTTTACCTCTCTCTCACCATTCCTCGACGTTACCGCTTCTCAGAACTACTCCACCTTCCTTGCTGCGGGAGACACTCAGTTCTTTACGAGTCAGATAGTAACGATTATGACGGAGACGAGTCCTTTGCCTGAAGAAGAGGTGGGGTTGGAGGTTACGAAGGCTTATTATGATCAATTCTATAATGTTACGATGGACAGCGCCTCGGTGTCGGGATTGGTGGCTACGACGGCGTGGCAACCTCTTCCAAAGCGCCTCGCTGCTCATGCCCTTGCCCAAGGCGGAGATCTCCTTTCCCTCTCCCCAGATGTCGATCGTATCCTGATAGAAGTAGACTTTAGCTACTCTCTTCCAAGCGATGATACACAAATTAATGCTGGAGTGAAAGAGATATTTACAGGATTGAGGACTTTAGAACAAGGTTTTGTGAGGGAGGGAAAGTTGAAGGATGCATATGTGCCGTTGTTTATGAACGATGCAAATTTTCAGCAGGATTATTGGGGGAGGTTGAGGAAAGGGACGAAGGAGTTTGCGATAGGGGTGAGGGACGCGGTAGATCCGAGGGGGTTTTTTAAGGATAGGACCGGAGGTTTCAAGTTGTGAATTTTGGAGTTGGAGGATAGGGTTGGCTTGAGGAAGCTGTGGGAATTGGTGGAGTTGGTTTTGGATAAATTTACCGGTAGTAGATCTTCTCTAATGTTGAATGGGCTGATGTTTGATGACAAAGTCGGGTAGAATAATGGAACTTTCAACATGAGAAAGTACTAGGAACTCAGGGTTGCTCATCAGTATCTTTGACAGCCAGGTATCAGGTCAAATGGAAAGGCTCCTGCAGTACTTCTCTAGATTTCCTCGCAATATACCTCCACTCAGGACATTGAGCCGTATGTCCAGTTCAATATCGGCGAGACACCTACTACTAGGCATGCTTCCTACTAAAATCTCCTTGGGATCAAGGTTCATGGTGCTGGATGTGTCTTTTCCCAAATGTTGATCAGCAGTGCGTGAAACAACCAATCTTTATTGTCCACCCCCTTTCCTTGCCCCTATTCTTTAGCGAGCGTCATAAAGTAGTAACTGGCACACGACAGCAAAGCATTCTATTGTCGACAGACCCTCTTTTTGCTTTCCTTCTTTTAACTAATTCAAGGTTAAACAAATATTTATTTATCAAACTTGTCTCGACTTGATGATCTAGAAGCAATTTTTAGAATGAGACTTCGTCATCTACGATCCCCTTTCCAGGCCTCTTTTTTTGTATGCGGGAATTTACGCGACGCCTCTGTTGGGGCCTTATTTTAGTGCGACTTATAGAGATTGTTAAGCTTACCTCGTGGCACGTGATACTGCTTCCATTCCTTCCAGAATCCGGGCTTTTCTCTTTCCTTTGGGCCTCTTGCGCAATTGAGGACGAAGAGGAAGACGAGATGCAAACTTCTTATCTTTTGTGTGCTGTCTTAGCCACATTTTGCATATTTTTAGGTGTGAGCCCGTTTTATTTCAAGATTCTGGTGTCTCATTTCGGGCCCGCCCTGAAGAGTCGCTCACCCCGGTACTAAGGCTAATTGATCTCCACTGCGGCGCAATTTTTAGAAGCCTATCTCTCCTTCTCTGTATCTGTCAAACCGGATTTTCTTCACTGTGGTGTTCTTCATCGACCATCTCCCTTCTTTTTTAGTACAATGATATGATTTTTTGATGTCTTCCTTGATGACTCTCAGCAGTGCATCCAGTATGCTCCCTCGCACTCCTCTGTATCGGTGGCTCGCTGTCGCCTTCTTCGTCCTTGTCATTGTGTGGTATCACCCCAACTTCAGCGGCTCCTCCATTGCAGATTCCAGCTCAACGACCAGCTTCTCGGGCAATGGAGTCGACGACCTCACATATGTTAGAAAGCTGCTGAAGGAAAACAAGATTGGGCCCGAGATTGAATATGCGGCGCGCACAATTCGATATGTTCCCGATGCAAGACAGCGAAAGTCCATCACCGAAGTCAATCAAAACCTCTTCCCACAATCGTTTAAAAACATCACCATCAGCAAGAATCAGAATCTGCCATCCAGCAGACTGCTCGATCTCCATGTCAAGCAGTCTCCGCGGCCTGATCAAGTCGACGCGTCTGACCTCATCTTTGGTGTTTCCACCACTTATGATCGATTTACCAACGAAGGCACATCTCCGATGAAAGAATGGGTGCGCTGGCTCACAGATGGAAATGGGCATACCAATGGCGCAGGGCTTATACTCGCTCTATTCAATACCACGGAAGAAAACTTGGGTAAAGCCGCGAAGACTCTGGAGAGCGTTGGCATCAATGCGACAGTGGTGCCCTCAAATCTCGAACTCGACATGCCAGGTCGATACGTCGACCTTGTACATATGCTCTACAACCATCCAACTCGCAGTTCACGCAAGTACTTTGTACTTATCGACGACGATACCTTCTTCCCCTATATGAACGAATTCCGCAACACGTTGCGCCAGTACGACCCGGCCAAACCGTACTACATCGGCACATTTACGGAACGCGTAGACTGGATCCTGCAGAACGGTGCACCTTTCGCATACGGCGGTGGTGGAATTGTTTTGACCGAGCCAGCTGCCCAGAAGATTGTCGGCCTACCTTGCTTGGAGAAGAAAGAGGACGGATCATACGTGCTTGCAAGCGACCAAGGCGATAGATTGCTCTTCAATTGCTTGCGCGAACATACAGACATCACTCTCACATACCTGCCATACCTCCACCAAGAAGACCAATTCGGAGACCCCAGCGGATTCTACGAGTCCGGCATCCAACCCCTATCTCTCCACCACTACAAATCATGGCATCATTTCAATCCCGACAGGATGCACGTTGTTGCAGACGCATGTGGAGAATCCTGCGTTCTGCAACGTTTCCAATTTCTCGACAACTACATCATAACCAACGGATTCTCAGTCGTACACTATCCCCAAGGCATCGATTTTGACCCGTTACAAACAGAAGGCACATTCGGAAGTGGAAACGACGGGGACTCCCTCTTGCACGAAACAGTATTCAGCTACTCCTTCGGTCAGCTACGGAAGAACATGAACCACACCGGCAAGAAGAAGGGCTGGGAGCTCCTCGGAGCCAAGAAAGAAGGCGACGGCCGCGTAAAACAAGTTTACGTGAAGCGCCGAGGTGAAGGACGATGGCTCGCGGAAGGAGAAGACGCCCCCTTGAGAGACAGCATTGTGGTGTTGACATGGATACCTTGAGCACAGTTTGCTGCACATAAACTCAAGGATATGATTTGAAACGAAACGAACGGCCTCGCGCGAAACTGCACATATCGAGAGTGCATATACTGAGAGAAAGAGCCTGGCGGATTGGAAATGCAGCGACTCGGATAGATACCATTGAGTTGTATATTACGGACTGGGAATTGGCGTTTCTGGTCGGCGTTTGATTCTTGTTTGTATGTTACTTTTTGCATAACTGCGGAGAACTACCTATGAAACCTACAGATACGCCTACACCTACACATACACATACGGCCGAGGACATTGTCCCTATAGATGGAATTGTGGATATAATGTAATGATCTATTATGCCTTGTTTACTGTTTGTGCTTCTCAAGTGTTTCCATGTGCCTTGTGCCTCTGGTAGCTGCTTCAGAGCTATTCCTCGACAGAACCTGACCTCCAACCAGTCATTGAGGAAATTTGCTCCCTGAAATTTGCAACAATACCGTAGATAGAACAAATCTCTGTTGCGCCCTGTCAATTTCGAGCTGAGAACCGACGCGTATGAGGCCCTTCTACATTATCACTTTTAAGTTTGGAATCGATACTCCGGAGGAGGTCTATATACCTGGTCACATTCGAAGTTAAAACTGACATTAACAAAATTTTAGCCTATCCTTGCTTTCAAATCAGAACACACATTAATATCTCTTGTTGCACATCGCATCCTTAAATATAGGGATCTATTTTGGTTAGAGACTTAGTCTTTTTCTCTTCCTTTATATAAAGATGCAAAAGTCCCTTCTTCTTACCGAACAATTTCTGAAATTTAACAGCCCTAATTCTATAAATGTCCCTTCTTTCCAAGTACTAATAGGGTTTTGTTGCAGATCGTAGGGAGCGGCAGCGGCGGGACTGCCGGCGGAATCACCAGCGGAGGGATGTCCGCCCAATTCCTCTCCATGTCTGCTGCCGGGCGTCGGCCCGAGTGAATGATTGTCCCTTCCTTTCAAGCAACAACAAAGTTTTGTTGCAGATCGCAGGGAGCGGCAGGGGCGGGACGACCACCATGGCCAGCGGAGGGGCTGTCGCTCAGCTTCTCTCCATGTCTGCTTCACAAGTGCCAGCTCAAGTGAACGATGGAGTGTGGAGTAGACCGAAAGGCATCCGATACGTGAGGAGGTGCTTGGCGCTCGTATATTTGAAGTACTAGTTCTATTTTCATGAGGGAAAGAGCCTCTAAGTATGTAAGTGCGAACCTCAATGAGAGTATTTTGCAAAGTTACCTTGCGTGCGAGTGAAAAGTTAACCGCGATTCGAAGTCTCTTCTCAATGGTTGCTTCAACATGTCAGTCACTTCGCAGTCCAGGTCCAAGAAAGCTTCAGCCTATATCTTCATTTCAACGCAATCGAATGACTTTGTGATATGTACAGAAAGCCCCATTATTGCCAGCAAGCAAGCGACTAATGAAAGCAAAGCAAGCATTCTAGACAGAACACGCCCAACGCCTTGCACAACCACGCAACCAAGACCCTCATTCCCCACCTCTCACAAATTAATCAAGCCTTCCGCTTCGTAATCTTAATCATCAAAGGCGGCTTCTCCCAAATCCCAAAAATCTTCTGCCACCTCCATCCCTCAACATCCATCTCCCCCTCCGCAAACTCCAAATCAAATCCCCACAGCATCCTAGCAAGAATAATCCTCATCTCATGATAAGCCAAATTCCTCCTGATACAATCTCTCGGTCCGAAACTAAACGGTTTATGGCATTCTCGGTTATCGTTGTAGAAGGGTCGGTTGTGGCGGATGGAAGCCAGCGTTCAGGGTGGAATTCGGAGGCAGCGTGGAAGTTTGATGAGGAGTGGTAGGTTGCATATTGGTGGACGCCTACTTTTGTCTGTTTGAATTTCCTGTTAGTGATAACGATGTAAGAAAATGGTGGAGGAGAAAGGGCTTACATTTTGTGGCACATCGTAGCCTGCTATTGGGGTCGGTGCTCCCGGATTCGTAATACGAAGAAGAACAAGTGGAATCGGCGTGAAGATTCTCAGCCCTTCGTGTAAACAAGCCAACATGTACGGTAACCTCGAACTCGCTTCCTTGAAATTGATATCCTCCTCTCTCTCGAACGCTTCTCTCACTCCCTTCGTCACCTTCTCCAAAGCATGTGGTGTGCGTAGAAGCCAGTACGTAACTCCAGATAGAAGTGTAGCTGTAGTTTCTGACCCAGCTGTGATGAGAATATCCGCGTTATGAACAAGTTCCGCATCTGTGAGTTCGTGTTTTTGCCCTTTTGCTCGCATCATAGCATCCATGAAATCTCCTCTGTCTTTTTGGTCTGGGCGGTTGATTCTCTTCATTGCGAGGGCGGTAGCATTATCTAAATGTGCTTTTTTGGAGTTCCAGATTTTGCTTCCTGCGAAGAGTTGGAGGATCCTGCCTAGAGTTGGGGAGATGGACATCAGAGCTAAGATTGGCATGAGTTTTAGCATGTTGCTAATGGTGTCGAGCCATAAGTTGGATTTCCCATCTTCGAGTCCGGTGAATGACTCTCCGTAGGCGAGATCTCCGATCAAGTCGAAGGTTGTGTAGTTGTACCAGCGGATGATGTTTGTTGATCTTCCTGATTCTGCTACCTCTCGGAGTCTTTTCATGAGGAGGTCGGCGTAGACGTCGATGAGTGGTTCTTGCAGTGCTAGTGATTTGTCGGTAAAAGCAGGTAGCATTGCTCTCCGGAATCGAAAGTGATCAGAGCCTTTGGCAGATAGGATGTTCTGGCCATTGAAGCCGCTGAAATGTGGAAAGTACTTTGGAAGCTCAGCGTGACCGAAACCGTAGATGTCCTTCCATGCCTGTGCACTGATGAAGCTACCGGTCGTGGAGGTCCTTCATTGTGTAATCGAGTTTGCCGCCGATCATGTTGAGGTTTCTCAAGATTGGGAGGGCGATCCATAGTTTTGGGCCTGGGAATTTGCGCAGAGGATGAAGATACAGGTTGTAGAATGCCGTCCCAAGTGCCTTCACAATATTAAAAGATAATAATGCACCAACAAGCATCCGGGCACCTCGCCACGAGAAGAGTTCAGTTCCGTCGAGCAGCTTCATAATGGCTGTTTTGGAAAATGAAAAGAATCAATTACGAAAAGAGAAGGAATAGAGGTTTGATAGGTTCTAAATAGAATGAACAAATGAGAGGGGACGTATTTGTGTGCAGGCGCATGGAAACTGCAATATCACATCCATCCCATCTTTTAGATATTCGTTAGGCCACGCCCCCCGAGAACAGTGCTTCATATTAGATACCTCTTGATTCGATGGCAGATCCCTGGTGGGCATAAATATCTATAAAGATAGGTCTTAACCTACGAGTCATATGACGCCATTGAACTTTCGTGAAACTGCCAGAGCGACATTGTGCCACTGCCGCCACTCTCGGCGGGGTTGGCACGTCGCGCAAGGGGTTACGATTGGCTTGAAGCAGGATCGGCACTCGCGTTCCTGCATGTTCAATGCGAATACGAACAAGAAATCGGGTTTGCGAACCTTGGACATTTGGCAGTGAAGATCCAGTTGATGCGGGGATGTGAACTTCCGCGAAGTCAGAGGTCAGATGAAACAATTCGCGGACTTTGGCCAAAGGAAATGGTCACGTGGGTGTAACTTGACTTCCGATCTCATCCACCAGCAGGCTGAATGCACACATGTGCATGGCCTCAACAGGCAAGGTGGTTATCAGGGCGTGGGACAATGGCCTATTCATGTTTGGTACGAATGTGTCCCACAAGTTGGAAAATGCAACTGCTCTGCGACGACGGACAGACCTCGGGAATACTGCAACCAAGAAACAAAATAATTATGATAGGGTTGGACCCTTAATCTTCGGAAACGTTGCCTCAGACGCACCCATAAAGCTAAATATGCTGGATTCACCATTACATCTCGCAAGTAAGAAGAGTCCATATGGATGGCCATTCTCCAGATTTCCGAGACGTGGCGCTGGGAAATCCTATCTACCATCAGCAACCTGTATCTCGTGGTGTGAAGTTGACATGCCTGAGCAGGCCATAAAGGATACCAATGAACAATCTGAATTTCCTACGATGAGATCGAGGTCATTACTTCTCATGAGCCTGGTCATTCCATCTTCTCCTGCAAGTCTTCTAATCTCGGAACGTGCTTTTGCACATTGGTCTCCAGTATGTGAGCGCTCCGAGCTAACAATCAGTTCCTTCTGGTTCGTATGTGCTGCAAATCATCAGCTTTCAGATCAAATATCACAGGAGATGACATACGCCCAGGCATTGTAAGCTCAGCATTCTCCTCATTGAACTTGACAATATCCTTCGCAGTCTCACTTTCAGGTCCTCGAATCCGTCACAGAATTCCTATATCACTTCATTGAACCCCTAGTCTAGATAAATCAGCAATCGAAGACTTCCGCGTGATATTAACATATATGCAACGTTTCTCATAGTAAGGCCTTCGTACTTCAAGGTGGAAGCTTCAGGCAGAGAAACCGGGTAGAGAACCTTTCCTCCTCCGTCTCGAATCTTCTGCGCCAAGCTATCATACTTCTGCTCCTGGATGAAAGTCAATACAGTCTGTGACCTAAGAGATGGAACCTACAACTAGAGCTGAGTTCCACTTTTCTCTCGCCTCCGGACTGCTCAACCCCCATGCTCTGTCTGCTATTCCAATCTCCAATCCTTGCCATGACTTCGTCAGGTACTTACTGAACCCTTCTGGAGGTAGACGTCCTTGTATCCCAGAATTCAGGATACCTGCAACAAGGTTGGCTAGGTCGAGTGGAGTTCTGGCCATTGCACCAATACCATCATACGGCTTCGAGATTCGAAAGACACCTTTCGATGGAACAAACCAAGAGTCGGTCTAATAGCGTACAAACCAGCCTTACCAGCAGGATATACGAGAGAGCCTCCAGTTTCGGTGCCTAGAGACAATGGTGCGAAGCCAGCAGAGACCCCCACTGCTGAACCAGACGACGAGCCTCCGCATGGCTGCATTATTAGGATTAACATCTGAGCTTTGCAGTTTAGATGAGAAGACGCACGGACGACCACCAAGGTATTGGCAGAATTCAAAGGTCAGAGTCTGGATCATAGGTAGATCTTGTTTGTCCGCCCATTGCAGACCATCCCGGGGTCATTTCTTCGGCCCTTGTAGATATCAGTCGCTCATCTTCTGAAATAGTATAGGAGATGCTGACTTATGACCGCAAAATTCCTAAAACCTTAATAGTAACGTTCCACAGCGAGAATGATGAATCTACTGATAGATTTACTGTTCCCAGGATAATCATGCCCCGCTCCAGAAGCTACAACACTGTCGGAATGGACGCAGCCTCAGACACTGGTTCCAGACCTTAGTAATCACTTCCGCATTCTCCTTTACCGTCTGGCTCGAGAAACAGTACGACCCAACAGTGGTCTTCATACCCAGTCCAGGCGCCATCTGAAAACAGTCTTTGACGATAATCGGCAGCCCATGAAGAAACGTCCTGGCTTTGCCTTCCCATCGCTCTTCGTCCAGTTGCTTCGCACGACTCAATGCTATCTCTCGAGGCGCAACCGAGATCATGGCGTTGAGATGCGCCCCAGCATGGTTGTACTTCTCGATCTGCGCGAGATAATTCTCGACAAGTTGAACACTTGTCAAATGTCCCGCCGTGAGGAGGTCTTGAAGCTCAGGAGCTGTGGCTGTCATAGTGCGGTCGCCATGCTGGAACTTGTTGGAATGAAAGACGCGGAAAATGAAGATATTAGACGTGCAAGAATGATGTGTGTGTATACTATTTCGAACGCTCAAGGCTGCCAAGCAAATATTTGGATGCCTTCACTCGGAACGGCAGCGGCGACGCGGTCTGTCATTACGACGATGGTCTCGCGTTTGCTGTTTTATTGAGGAACTTCTTAGCTGCTTCCTATTTCGGTTTAACGCGAACTATTCTGTGTTATGATCGTACTTCAGACAGCGTCTGCATAGAAAATGACCTCTCGGAGATCCGTCTCAACCTATCTCATAAGATTCCAAGTGCATTCATGTCATGAACGAGATGTTTGCATCGAAAAACTAGCCCAATGAAGAGAGCGCTTTCATTGCTAGGTTGCCCAGCTCCAGTGAGCTCGACAGATAATCTCGACGCGACGGCGTGCTGTACCTTCATTGATGTATTTTTCGATCGAAAAGGAGGAGGCTGGGGAAAAAGAAACGAAGCATCACGAGTGTGATGTTACACAGGGCGGCACAGTTGCAGGGGAGTTCAGGCACCACTGACCCCGCACGTCCATCACCATCTCATCAACATCGTCCTTCTTGCGACGTGGCTCGGCTTTCAAATTATCGAACCCGAATACTCACGATGGAAGTCCCTCAGGGGCATCATTCGGTCCTCTGCACGAATTGTCAGAACGCGAAAATCCAGTATCGGTGTCTCAGCTGGAACCCCAATAATGACCACCGATTTGTGACCTGGGACTGCGAAGGATGTCTTCCAAGAATCAAAGAGATGGGTCTCGACGTGGGAGGTAGACCTGTGGACATGTGCGAAGTCTGCGTAGCAAGTGAATCAGGCGCCGATATTCCACCAATAACTCCAGTGTACGGCGTCCCGTCGCCAAATTCGACATCCGATGTATCCTGTACCGGTTGCCTGGAGCTTGGGGCAGAGTGCGAGGGTTTACATATCGGATCCACGAGGTGCATGAAGTGTGCACAAAGAGATTTGGATTGCGACTGGCGAGAGCTCAATAATACGTGTGGCTTCTGCAGGACGCAGCACTTGAAATGTGTTCGAAAAGGAGACAGCTGTATCAACCGTAATAGGTTTGTGGAGGCGATCAAGAAGTCCAAACAGCTACAAGAGGGTCTCAAACCGGGTTCTACATATAGCACTGTCGAAAATACCGTGCCGGATTCTCCCGTCAAGGATTACACAGTCGTTAAGGAGGCAACTGCAACACTTCCAGCAATTAATGTATCCCCCCCGAAGTCTTACCTAGCCTGTACTACCGATACATCGAGAACCGACTGCAGCAATTGTCGACAACATGGCGTCGTCTGTAATGTTGTTGAATTGAATGACTCAAACTGTGAGCTATGCGAAGAACAAGATATCAAGTGCGATAAGCGAAAGACCTGCGATTATTGTAAGACGCGCAGATTGAGATGTTTTGGACATGGTGATAGCTGTGCCAACTGCCTTCGATTTGGATTGGAGTGCAAACCACTCGAGCAACGAAAATCGGATTCCCAAAACGATGTGGCCAGCCAAGAGAATACATCTCGATACCCTCCAGCCAAAATTCCACTGGGTGTCAATAAACCAATTACAACACCTCTAGGATATAACACCATACCCGCGAAACAATTCTTCGAGGCCGAAGTCGAGAGGACTGGATGTAGAAGTTGTCGAAAGCTGGGGGTTATCTGCAGTCGTTTGCATACAACAGCATCGAAGTGTGAGAGCTGTCTGGCAAACGATCTCGACTGCGACTGCACAGTCAAGCGAAGGGCCTGCCAATACTGCCGTAGACGCAGGCTGAGATGTTTGGGTAATGAGGACAGTTGCGGCAACTGCCTTAGATTTGGTCAGGAGTGTAAGCAGTCCCCACAACCTGATCGGAGGCCATTGAAAATAGACGATATCGAGAAGAAACGTCAGTACGCCGAGGAGAGGCGTCAGAACACCGAGAAGAAACGACAATACGCTCCAGCACAGAGTCCAAGGGACATCATTGATGGCATGAGGTCTACCACATCCTGGCAGAAATGTGTCGGCTGCGCAGAAGATCCGCTTCTAAGATGTGACATGGAATCAACGGGCTGTGGCCAATGCAAAGCCAGGAAGCAACCTTGCCAGTATCCTCCATTAGCAATAGCTGACGAGTTGCCCGGTAAGAGATTCAGAAGCCCTATGTCTTCATTGTGCTAACCTTTCACAGAGACGAACACCAGATATTGTACCACTTGCTACAGACCAAAGTCCCGGCTCACTCCAGGTCCTCTATGCCATCGATGCATGAAGGCAGCCGAAGCCAAGGCGACGACAACGCCAGAGCCATGTCACGCTTGTCGTATCATGAACACGAAGTGCGACACTGATGCTGAAAGCTGTGCGCCGTGCCAGAAACTCAAGTTCAAGTGCCTAAGGGGTCCTTCATTCTCTCAAAGACCCCGCTACTCCACACTTTGCGAACTAAGATCTCTGCCTCCCACTTCAGTCAACCTTGCATCGAAATGGGGCCATTATGGTACACCTGCGCCACCAGCTCCAGCCAAGCCTCCAATATCGAATTCGAATCGTTCCAACTCACCTGTCGGGTTAAATGGGGCGAGTGCCTCAACAAGCCGATCACAATGGAGTGATATTGCAGGGCGGTGCAATAAAGGCCCTACTACCGGTTCAGCAGAGAAGACATTGAAGGCTCCTGCAATTCCACCCATCCATCCAAATCCTCTAGCCAAATATCTGCCAAAGTGTGATCACGTGGAAGGCACTGATCCCATGTGTCTATGTGGACGAGGACGATCCGAGACCATCATGAAGAGCGCAGCAGACTTCATGCTCCCACCTCCACCTCCACCGCCGCTTCCGCTTCTCACCCAGGTCAAGAACAAGGACAATGTTTCACATTGCAAAGTTGGAAACGATTATTGCTCGGAGCGAGCACCTTGTTACTTTTGCCGAAACCCATCTACCATCGGCGCCGAGCCTCGGACTCGAAAGAAGGCTCGACAAACTCCATATTGTGACCCTTGTCGATTGCTGAAGGCCAAGTGTGGTGGTGGATCGCCTGCTTGTACTCGCTGTCAAGAGAAGGGGATCGATTGTGTTTACACTATAGGCCCGATTATCACGCTTCCTAAGCAAGGTGATGCGAAGCAGTCTGCCATGAAGGACTGTACAATTTTAGAAAAGCAAATTCCCGAGCCTGTGCCTGTAGTTGCTCCTCTACCCGCTGAAGTGGAAAAGGCAGTTGCGAAAGCAATGGAGGACTTGGATGTGGAGGAGGATTGGTGCATGGTGAGTTCTGAGGACGTTGATGTGATTGAAGAAGAGCCTGCTGAGGAGACGACGGGTTGGGGTTATAAGTTCTGGTAAACCTCGACGAGAAGCTTGATTTGACGAATAATGACTTTCTTAATACTCTTAATTTCGTTTCTTCGGTGTTTTGAATGGATGCCATCATTATGAAGTTATGGAATTCATTGCGAAAGGACTTTAATGATGTACTTTTGAACAAAATAGCGCATGATATCAATATATACATTGAAGAAAAAGAATCCTCGATCTCTTGCAGTTGAGAGATGCCTGTGGACAGTGATAGCTTCTTTTGGTATCGGAGCTCAACCTAAGCCCTAACTCTCTCTCTCTCCGAAATGCTAAGTAGAGCAAGCAGCTCCAACACAACAAACCACCTGCCCACCCTAGCACTGCCCAAAGCTATTGGCAGCATTATCCTTTGGGAAGGTATACGCCTGCCCAGCGCAAGGCGCGAAGAACACAGTTGGAGTAGCGGTAGTCGTACTAGGACGAAGTGGGTTGACGCAAGCATTCTCTCCATCACTATCTTGTCCCTAACCAACTCCTCATTTCCCATCAAATTCCAAGAAGTACTTACAAGGCAAGTGTTCAACGAGAACAGATTCTTGTTGCATCGGCTCACTTTGACACCGGCGCATTTGCAGACGATAGCTACTGAGAATCCATTCCTTCATCCGATATGAATTTGGGAGGTGAAAAGGGGTGAGGGAAGAAGTATGACTTACACATAGCTAACATCCATGTCAAAAACAGCAACCGTATACCCGCCAGAAGTCGGGATCACGAAGCTACCCTCAATAAGAGAATCGTCCCCCGTGAGTGCTCACGCAGCATCATTGATAGCTACGTTTCCTGCCCAACTGGTAGGAAAAGCGAAGGCTGCTGTTGCTCCGGCAGCCACTAGATTGATGAGATGATTAGCTAACTTTGATTTCATATCTGTTGTCAAGATGAGAGGAAGAATGCAGTTGGGAGCACACTCACTAGTTCCAGGCCCAACATTTCCACTAACAGCACTCGGAGCCCCAACAGCATGCACATGACTCGTTGAAATAACATCTCCATGCGAATTGATAACAGTGATAGTCAGATACTCGGGCGGAGCAGCAATGTCAACGATGGCTAGAGCTTAGGCCTGAATGGTAAAGGCGCCGCCGACTGCGGTTTCGAGAGCAGCATTTAGGATGCCTTCGACTATAGCAGCGGAGAGAGGAGCGGGGAGGGCGGCTGCTTCTGCGATGGGGAGGAGAGGGCAGTTGAGAAGAGGGTGAGGAGGAAGAGGAAGGTGGAATGCATCCTGGGTGGTGATCGGTTATTCTTGAAATGAGGGAGGTCAATTGTGGTCTTAATGTCAGAGTAGATTAGCTCGGATGGTCCGAATTCCAAGGATGGTTTTTGCAGCTGTGGACTGGAAACAGGGCACTGTTGCTCTAAGACACATTTAGATCCCCTGATTGTGGACGACAAGATGTCCCTTCTTACAAACTATCCTGACATAGTCATTTGAGATCTAGAAATAGTCCTACTGCAGCCCCTCGTCTTGCAACATGCCTGTTGCATGATGTTAGGGTAGCTTCAAATTTCCGAAAGTATTCTTGCTCCAAGGAGTATGCTCACCAAGATGTCTCCCCACGATGGTGGAAGCATGGGTACTGCAAGGAGTAATAGTACCAGGAGGCTTTAGGTCTTCTTCCTAGTTCTGGCAATGAAGGATCGAGGTTTTGATGCAGGAGAAATGGTGCCTGGCACAATTCCTCGCAGAATGACCCGCCCCTCAACACTTCGGGCATTTTGCTGGCCGTCTGAGTTCGAAGGTCATGGGAAGAGAGGACTTCAGATGAACCCCACGCGTCCAGAGAAGACGGTTTGACGCCCACCGAAGCCATCGTCGCTATGGATCGCTGAAGCTTGGATGACAAGAGATACCAAGAATCCGTGCTCCAGATCCGGTCTCATCCGAATGTCAACGAACGGAAAGGCCGAGATGGAAGGATGAAGTCCTTGGCGCCACTCATTCGGAAAGGTTCTAGTGCCTGCTTAGTTGGACATTGACACTGATTGTAACCAAACTCTTTCTCCTAGATGAAACCCTCGTTCCGTCCTTGGCGCCACAATATATCAAAGTCGTCTCACTGACAGGAATATCAACAAAATGGAATAAATGTCAAGCCAAGATCGGCCCTAATCGCGACATCAATGAGCTTAACTTTCTCCGGTGGAATTTGAGAATCCTCCGGTCAGGAACATTTCGGACTCAGACCTCCTTGCGATCAAGGCCAATATTCTTCTCGGTGGCGTAGCAAACAAAAGAATGGTTTCTTAATCCTTTAACCAGGGTCTACATCTGCAGTTCCTAACTACCCGCATTTGGAACGTGATTTCATCGACTTGGGTGCAGAATGTGGCAGGTGGTAGAGAGCTCTTGACAGCCTTGAAAAAATTTAACTCGTCGGGAAGAACCGACTCCCGAGGATCCCTTGAAGCAGCGGGAAAGGAAAAAGATAGGATGAACGTGTACCCAAATCACACTTTTGAAGAGGCACAGCACCCCGCCACGGATGTAGATATCCTGCCGAGACCGAACACTCTCTCGAAAACGCTTTGAGAACCCGAATTGCCTGTCACAAATGACACCGAGAACGAAACAGCATGCTTCTGTACCTCAATCAAGTTTATACGGCGAGGGTACATTCAAGACAAACCATCTTCCACTCTCGCCTTGACTGCTTCATGCAAAGTTATCCAAGCCTCTTCAACAACAGAAAGCCCCGCGTCTCCAGAGAAGAGCGACTCATCAAATGCATGGTCTTGACCAACAGCAGTGAAAAGCTTCGCCGGAGGTTGACCTGTGTTCATGTCAGCTATCAAACTTCATCTCGATGCTCCTCGTTTCCAGAGAGACTCACCAATCGCCTCCACCAACCTTACGGAACACTCATATGGCGCCGCCCGATCCTGGTCACCATGAACCAAAATTGTCGGCGGGAATCGCTTCCAACTCTCATCACCCAGCTCCCAGTCCACATCCTCCATCATCTCTGGGAATTGATTCTCTTGTAAGAGCCACGGCACTAGCGCTATCCTAGGAGGCAGAGCCTCTGGCTCTGGTCTTTTCCATTCAAGATTTCGGCTCAAATCTGGTAGAAGACAATCCGCGTCGAATCTTTTAGATGGTAAGGTAGAACCAAGGGTGACGGGTTCGCTATATAGGGGCCTCACACGTTCCCAGCCGATGGGAGAGGGGCCGAATTGGACGTTGCTGTGGAAAAAGGAATCGGACATGGAGGTTATGCCGTAGTAAGTCAATATGGCAATGGGCTTCGGGTCCATACTGTGACCGCAGAGATATGAGAGATAAGCTCCTATTCCCTGGTCAGTACATTGCCAAATTTGAAGTTGAGAATGAAGCCAAATACCAGCACTTCTCCCAAGGCAGATCACGTTCTCAAACCTGGCACCACTCAAGCGTCCTGTCAAAATGCCTGGCAGCGTCTCTCTCACAAACAGGAAAGCATCTCGAGCGTCTTCCCACATCTCCGCTCCCGATATCTGAGGTAATTTTCGATAGTCGGTACTAACGAGTATCCATCCTCGGATGAGACACTGTTGCACGACATGAGGTGGAATAGCTTCACGGTCTGAATCAACAAATCCGCCGCCGTGGAAGTAGAGGACGACAGGTTGGGAACGTTTGTATTCTCGTCGATGAGCGTCGATGGAACGAGTGTAGATATCAGATTTGAGTTCCAGGCCGTCGATTTCCTTAAAAATGTGGGTGATCTTGATTGCCATGGTTGAACTTCAACCTGCCAACGTCGAAATTACATGGTTGATCTTAGCACTTGGTAATTTCTTGAGATGGAGGAAAGAATGACATGTAATTTAAAGTCCCAATCGGCGCCTGTCAGCCGCATTCGGCGACTTTCAGCACTGACGGTGTCCACCACGTGATATAAATCTTTCAATCAACTCATTCTTCGCAGCGGAATCATCCTTCCGAAATAATACTCAAATAACACCATAGCAACAGCATGAACGAACCTCGCAGCATTGTTGCGGTGCTTCTGCGTATAGTATCATGTGATACTTCACTCTCCCAAAGTCACCCCTCCTCGAACGCCGGGTTTCTGTAGCCGGACTGCGACAAGCAACAGACTGAGGATTGTGTGGCAAACGATGTGCAACAACGAGCATGCAACCCCTGCCGCCAACCAATGAGACGCGGTATGTGGCCCCAGGGGCGTCGGATTTATTTCAGGCACTATTTCAGACTTCGGAGGCATTTTCCAGAATAAAAGAGAAGATGATGAGATGGGATGAAGATGAAAACGAAGAGGGAAAAGGAGCAACTTCACAAAAATCAAGCCATATCCTTGACATGCAGCATAAAACGTTCTCACGCTGCATGGGACTCGCGCATCCGCACGCGAACATGCTCGCATTCCCATGATCACCTTCCAAAACGTGCATGACCCCATAGAATAAGGTTCAGCGTTTCAAACTGGCTACGAAGCTCTAGAAGCATGGTTTCGCGACAACATATGCGTGTCGATTTGAGGCCCGCCGAGACTTCACGATGAAATACTTTGTTGCACATCGTTGAGGGCCGCGCCAGGTCTGTGGGAGCGTCTGCGGGAGGTCTGCTCCTGGGTCCGACGGCGTTGCTGGCCAGGGTGCCGCGAGCAGCTGCGAACGAGTGGAGAAGCGGCGCACAAAGTTCGTAGTTTCTGAATCCAGATGAAAGAGCTTTCGACATTTAGATGTCTAAGATGGACTGAGTGAGATGCGTCTAGAGCAGATTGTGGGTCGTGAAATTGGGTTGAGAAGGAAGTTAACATTGGGTTGAAGAGGAAAGTGGAATCGCAGTTAGGGTGCGATGTCTAAGCTAGACCTAATTTGGGTTAGGTCAGCTGTGCAAAAGCCGAACATTTACATCTTCACTGTTCGATTCCAGACCTCTTGCAATATTAAAGCTACCATGATATACCTTTCAAAAGTTACCTTTCAGCTTGATACATTAAGAGTTAGTGGATTCGAACCTCCATATCTCTTCAGCGTACTTGATGTGCATGCAATTCCAGCAATTCAACTCTATCACAACATATTCATGAATCACACATTCTAATCACAAGCATACTTAGATGTCAATCACCGAATTGAAGGGAGAACAAACGCACCCCTCTAAACTTTCTACAAGCGATAATCCACCATCCGCCCACTTCATCAGCATCCCTCTTCCTCGGCGTACCTCTCTATTGGCACACCTCTTGCCCAACATACTTCCTTCTCGAGATCACCTATGCATCAGCACATACTTTCATCAACCTATCAAAGTGAGCGGTGGAGGAACACAATCCTCCGCAACACCTTCGGCCACACCTTCTCTCGGCTATCTGAGTATCCTAAGACTAGTTCTGCAACTACTACAACAAGGATAGCGGCAAATTGACCAACAGCACATTCCTCCTTAAGATCGACTTCAGAGATCCGGCTCAAAACTTCAGAATCCTGCATTTCGATACTCAAGCATCTCAGCAGGTCACTATCTTTGCAGAATCGTCCCCCCAGCAGGATATTACCTCAAGAAATTATTAGCTGAGCAACCCGGCACTTTGGTACTTTGATACTCAAGGACATAAGCCATCAGCAAACAAGAGGATTGGGATATTTTCATGGAGTTATATTTTGGTGTATCACTGTTTGATCGATATTCAGTTTATTTTAGCTTCAAATACGCTATATGGATAAGCTAGGTTATACCTTTCTTAGCCACAAAGCTTTTACTAGTGCTCGAACTTTTGTTTCTCCGGATTCTATCGCTTTTGAATCAGATGAGCTCTCAAAGGTCTGGAGGGGTCGGCAGGATCCTCTACACGTGACCTATGCCAAGATGTCAAAAAAGAAGGAAGTATTTTCGAGATGTAAGGTTTCCTTATAATTCCTCGATCCGTTCAAGGAAAATGTGATCACCCAAGATTACAATGCTAGAATGAATGCAGTCCCCACATATTTCAGCTCAGGCCACGGGCGTGTTCCTGAATTGCAGAGGAAGGCTTGGAGGTTGGCACATATATAAAGGATTTTTTGCAAACTTGTAAGAACTTGTCAAAGACAATTTTGTGCTATTGAATACACCCATGAATTATGATGGTCACAAAACCTTTCAAGTGAAATCTCGCTTCGGCCCGCCACCACCACCGCCAGCAAAAGGGGATCTTTAGGCACCATTAAAGGCTTAAACCCGAATTATCTTGAAAACAACATTAAAAAGCAGAAGGTTCGATCGTGGATCGAACACGAGACCTTAGGATGTCAATTTTACTGCAATCCCACGCTGTTTTCACTTAGTTTTTGTCGCGTTGGAGTCATGAAGAATGTGGGGTAGCGTACCTATACCACTTAGCTACCGAACCTGATTGGCTAGCAATTTCCTTATTTAAATTTATAACGATCAAACTTCCATACCTCCACTTGAGAGAAAGGAAGGTGTGGTCTCCCTTTACCTAGGTACTTTCATTGCCCCTAAGCGAGGAACACCCAGCACACATTTTACACGGATACATGCATGACAACCTAGACTCGACATTCTTTCTTGATTGTTGATACGCATTCGTCACAGCACAGCATAATTTTATTATTTGTTCAATCGATGGCTAAACCCCGGGACACTCAGCTGACGGCGTACCAAAAATCGTGCAGGTTCCACACTAACACGTGATTCGGCTTCATAAGCAACCTCGAAAATGAGCTAGCTCTTCACTTAAGAATAAATGCCGCTAGTAAAACGAACGACATCCTCTTTGATTTAGTTCTCGGACTGGCTACTAGAAGCTCAGGAGTCGATACTAAGCTTTTCTACCAGACTAGTACCCCTGAACTAAAATCTCGCTTAGCTCGAGAAAGGGCCATGCACACACACACAATCAGCCTATTATCAACACGAAGTATTGACGAGAATTTAACCAATAGGCATCACACGACAGCCTCAAATATTCTGGATTCCTCAGGCTGGTCAAGACCTGCAGCATTCTAGGCTTCCATGCTTCTAGAAGCCATCACCCACACCAGCCACTTCACAAAGAGGGCAGGTGATGTATATCTTTCACACCTCATCTATTCCAGCTGCAAGACAACGGCATAATATTCGCCTTCCTTCCATGGTACGCTTTTTCTTATCATAACAACACGATCACGTTTCTGCTGAGGAACAGGCGCATGAGTTCGGGAGATATTGGTAAGGCTGACTGGAAACAGCGGCAGCAGTGTTCTATATTGGACTTGGGAATTTGCTGAAACGCAGTGTAACAATCCATTAATGTATATAAATGCCACCTAATCGTGTTTCAGACACAAGTGTTTCCCCTCAAAACAGTTCAACGTTCGCGTCAATCCAACCATAAACCCATAATTAATGACGATAGATTCCACGCCCACCATGGTCCCTCCCCGAGATCCCGCAGCCAATTCCCCCCGTCGTGACACTTCAGATTCAACTGGTATCTCCCCAACGCTCGGAGTCGCACTCGGAATCAGCGTGACTGCAGCCCTCATCTCCCTGTTTCTCGTTTTGTTATGTCTCAGTTATTTCAAAGCTTCGTGGCAGATAGATATGGGCCTAGGTCAGCAGCATTCGGACAACAGGGACAAAGTCGCGCGAAAGGACTTGCGAGGGCAGTTATCGAGAGTTTGCCAACTGTGAGGTTCGGAGATGATAGGGTGAAGGATGTTGAGTTGGTGGAGTCGAGACGGGTTGAGGGTGCGAATGAGACGGGTCGGGATGGTGATATTGGGACTGTCAAGTTGGATGCGCTCTCGAAGTTCGATGGAGAATCACCTGTACTTGGAGCTGTGAACTAAAGAGAGGAAACAACGATGACCTCTTTTGGTTAGACTAAGAAACCCCACCAAGGCGATTCAAATTGCTCGATATGTTTGAAGGACTTCGCCGAGAATGAAGAAATTCGACTTCTTCTTTATAACTACAAATTTCTTCCGAAGTACGTAGATTCCTGGCTCGAAAAAGTCTCTGGGACGTGTCTTGTGTGGCATGTCAACTTCGATTCCTTCAGAGAACCGTGCTGACTCTCCCTAGCCGGTACACGTTCCCCGTGCAAGAGGCTGAAATGGATACTTCTTTCACGACGTCTCAGTATCATGCTCCCGCCGGAACAGTGAATGACTAAATGTTCGAGACTTTCCATGTTTTGATGCCGAGTGTATTGCATTGCATTGCACTTATGGAGCATTCGGGACCGAGAGGACCAAAGTTCGCCCCAATGCGGGCCAATTCCAGGCTCTTCGTCATTTCAAAGCTTTGGAGATCTTCCGTAATCCAAAAAAGACCAAAGGACATGGCTCAAGACGTCAACTTGTCTCGGCGAGATAAAAAGGCTAGGATAATACACTTCCGACACTTGGAGAGAAGTGCGGCAGTCTGCCTGCAGGCGAGAGATGGCTGTCAGGCGATGCCAGACTTCCCACAGGTAAATTTCTTATGGCACTGTCTTGATGGAAGAGGAACGAGAATATGGCAGATGTTGTTGTAGTGTCCAACGAGGACAAGATGTTGGAAAAATATAAAGATATTTAAGATTCGACAGCTGAAGGAGGAACAAAAACAGTCAGATTTAAAGCACGGCATTTAATATCTTTTGGGAATGAGATGTATGTGCGGAAGCAAGGAATGAGGAAAGAAATTCCGAATAAAACAAATGTCTAAATGCCCCTGAGGCCAAATCCAGTGCCAAAATCCCAACGCAAAATATGCAGAATAAACTCCAGGATATACCAATCTATTTTTTCAACGCTCGTCGCTCATACAATGCTCGTCCTAATCATCAATCTTGAATCCTCATGAGAACGAAAGATACTCCATGCTTTTTCTTACCCAATCTACATAGCGACCATGGCAATGACGACAGCGCCAATGAGGGCACCGGCAACATTGATACCAAGGCCCGGCGCAGCGTTCGGCGTCGATGTGGCTGTGGCAGCAGCACTGACGGTGGTGGATCCAGCAGCGGCTTGGGCAGCAACAAGGGTGGCGGTCTGAGTAGCAGTCGAAACGACTCCGCTGAAGGTCGAGGTGACAGTTCTGGTCGTCAAGCCAGTGGTTCGCGAATCACTAGCAGTGACTGTGTACATTCCATCGTGGTATGGTCCGTCCCAGCCCCACGCGCTCCATCCACCCCACCATGGGTAAGCGTTTGTGCAGACATCCTGAACAGTAGAGCAGCTGCTGTAGGCTGAGCATTGGGCTGATTGGGCAGCAGAGGCAGAAGACTGGACGGCAGTCATAGTTGGGCATGCTGAGTTGATGCAGTCGTTAAGAAGAGTCTGGGTGGCGCAGTGACTGGACCAAGAGCTTGAAGTCCCTGGGTAGGCCGAAGCAAAGCAAGATCGCTGGGAAGGTCAGTAGTGATCAGTTGAATAATGAGACTACTCACAGCACATGGGTTGGCCGCACCCCAATCAAAGTTACCCCAGTTTTGTGCTGAGACAACTGAAGAAAGAGCAACGAAGACGGCGGTGGTGAACTGCATTGTGGCTGATATGTGGCTGGATGGGGGACTGAAATGGTCTGGAGTGTGGATGGCAAAAATGACAAGTAGAATAGGCAGAACATATATACTGGTCGGATGAATCCTTTAGAAATTTCCAGCGAGGAAATTGCGTAGTTGTGGCCGATGGGTGACCGGCAGAGATCTACTTTCGGCGTATTTTACTGAGGCTCCTTCTTCCTCTGTAATACGGAACGTTTCAAGACTGCATGAAAGGAGTGACCAACTTTAGTTCCAAACATCCTAAAGGCATCACAGAATTTTCAAGCAAACAATTCATTAGCTGCGTGGCCGTGATTGAACGAATACAGAAAGATTGTTCGGAGGTCGAGAATGCATCGTGGTGATCGGCAGTTGGATGCCGAGCCAATCACCTGCTCGTTTGAGGGTACCCCTATCCTGCCGAGAGCACTGATCTATACTTTTAGATCATGATCACGATGTTTCTGTGTCATTTATTGTTCACTGCCTGGCAGGCTTAACAAAAAGATTTGACGGCTGTTCTGTTAGAGTACGGTCTTGACAAACAGAGGCGTGTTTCAATTCAAGTGTGCTTACGCGAAAATGGTCCGTAAGGATTCAATAACAGCGAGCACAAAATGCAAATGCACCATGAACGCTCCATGGGCCTGAAAGTCAGAAATCTTCAAGTGAGTCGGCGCCTTCCTAAATTCGGAGATGTGCTACGTGACGGCGTGTCTTGACTCGATGCAAATGTTAGTAATGAGCAGAGTACCTCTGAGCTTTACGAGCTGGGCTTCATGGGTCGGTGCGCCACAGGCCTTTTTTTCTCTTTTAGCGAGCCACTTTTTTGCCTACAGACTCCAAAAGTCGCGATTATCACTTTAAAACTTCACAAGCACTGCCTTTTAAATTTATTTCAAATCTTAGCTTTAGGTTTCGTCTTAGTTGAATTGCGTTTTCAACCCTTTAATCGTCTATAATTCGAGATTTTATTCCCCATTTTCTTCGAAAATACCTGAGCGCACAGACCCGTGAAGCCCAGCTCGTTACGAGCCTGGGATCATAAGTCTGTGTTTTACAGGGCTCTTCGGGCCTTCTCGCTAATAAATGAGCGCTGAAACTAAATTTCGATTTTTAATCACGAAACTAAATTAACTCAGATTTGCTTTATATACTCACTATAGCTTTTTATAAATATCGTAATATAAGTTCAAATAATTCTGATTTGTGCGTATTTTATACTTTTAAAGTAAAGTCGTCGAGTTTAGTTTTCGTCGCTTAAAAATGCCCCGAAAAATGCCTGGAAAACACAGACTTATGATCCCAGGCTCGTTAAGATAGCGAACAAATGCCCTGCTATGGTAGCTTTGCCAAGTTCTCGGAGCATGTTCCCGAATTCCACTAGCAAGAATTTTCCTGGGTCCGGAGTTGATCAAAGGCGTGCACTAGGTCGCTCGTGGATGGTGTTGCGTGAGAGGGCCAAACGTGATAATTGCGACCATCTGCAGTTAAGTCTTGAACGCCCCAAGTTGGAGAAGCATATTCGGATCATATATGCTGACTGATAATGACACGGACAAGATGGCTTCTTGTAGGCGCTCAAGTCTTTCGTTCGAGGTGTTATTCTTAGCATAATTCGACGAACAGGTCTCGAATAGAAGGCTGTTTAGATTCATATTGCGCTCGGATAGACGTGTAGGAAATGGATTCGTCCATTCTGGTCGGAGTTGTTCCCCACTCTTGAGATGCCCCAAAGCAACACGAAAAGGGTGCCGATACCACACTGCCGGCGGTAGACACCAGTATTCTGCATGACTAAGACGGAGGAACGACTCGCAAGCTGCGAGGAAGAGGGTGTCTGCCTTGTTGACTTACGGCGATTGCTAGCTACGCCAATCCCACATTCTTTATGCCCGCTCAGTGAAGACCATTCGTCCATTAGACCATCAGACTTGGAAAGGGTTTTGGAGTGCTACACGCAGCAACGTGCAGTCCAATGGCACCAATCCGGTGGTATTGTACTCGCAGAATTGACTCCTCTTGCTCGATTCGGTACTCTTCTTCCGAGAACGGCTTTACCAAGCGTGCCTGTTTTTGATATGGGTTTGACAAGTCCACCAAATGCATACCGTCCGCCTGGGCCATCACTTTCTCGTGGTCCTGATTGGGCTGGACAATAGAGCATGACCCTTCCTTCAGATGGCCGAAGCAAACCTGGATGAGATGGAGAATTCCAGGCAATGAAGTATGTTTTGCGAGGTTCAAGCTCGGTACATCAGGTGTGATATTACCTCTGAAAGCCGCTGCGTATGTGTGCCATCATTCATAGTATGCCTTGAGTATGACATGGTCGCATCTCAAGACAAGGCTGTGTCAGCTCGTCGCTTAGCCCGGTTGCTCAACTCAACGACATATTTTTGATCTGGAGTGCACCTGCTCTGGAACGACACACTATTTTCTGTCTCTGTTAAATCTCCCTGGCCTTCTCCCATAGCTCTTCAGGCTGGTGGAACGGCTCTTTGGGTGACAAGCTTTTCAACAGACGACTCTCTGCAGTCGCCAAATCATAGAGGTTTCTCTTCGCACACTTGAATAACTCGGATGCTCCTGAGAATACCGTACTGACTCGGTTGGCAACGTAAATGCTGCATAAACTATCGTTCTCGACGGAGGTCCGATCAAGTTCATCACACCACTTCAAATTGAAGCACCCATCGCAGGAGAATCTCCGGACCAGGCTGGATGTCATTCGAAAAGACGTAGAACTAGTCAATTGTACTCCACCGCACATGAGGCACCATGGGGCCATGCTCTCCGGAATCTTCCCCCTATAATGACCTCAGCCTGACGAGCTGGCCTCGTCACTTTCGTGCCGGCACTGATGTCCTACATTGCGATTGTTTGATCCTGAACTGTCTAAATATGTACAAGGAGTACAATTAATAAACTAATAATAAAGAATAAAAGATAACTTTTCTTTTGAAAAGGTGGCGAAGGACACTGAAAGCACATCTGACATGTTGGAGATATCGCTGTCCAAGTTGTGTTGGGTCTTCATGGTCAGAAGTATGTTGTCTGTGCTGGCCCGCCGCTTTACTGGCTAGCAGCGCCGCAATAACGCACGCCTGCGGCTAATTTGTAAATCGCCTAGTGGTGTCTCAGGACCTTGCAGGCCAGCTTTAGGTAAAGCCATATAGATTTGAATAAGAAAAATGGCATCCAACAATAACAGAATCCCTCGTGGCGCAATTGGCTAGCGCGTTCGACTGTTATACAGCAGAATATCGAGAGGTTGGTGGTTCGAGCCCACCCGAGGGAGTTAAGTTTTTATTTTTGCACGGTATTACCGTGAAGATGTGTTGTTGGATATATATATATATATATATATATATTTTTTTGGCTTTGGTGGTGTCTTGAGCAAGTTGTGCAGGTTTCCTATGGTGCCTGGCGGACTGGTTCGGCAAAACGTCCGCTGTATGAGCTAAGCGAGCGAGCGAGGCCCTTTTCTCGTTCCCTTATAAACCAACCCAACAACCATAAAGTTTTGATGATAATGTCCTATGAGTTGTAGGACTTTCCGATTACATTACTATACTCCTAGAACTATCAACGCTTGAAACATACTTTCGTTGAAGCATTTCCAAAGAATTGCCAGAGAGAGGATCAACAAATCACGTGAGAGCTAATATCTTCCTGATCTTTTACCTGCTAATGTGCGGAAGAGGTGAAGGGTAAGGTTATGGCAATGAGGTCCAATTTGTGTGAAAAAGGCTTTAGTCTTTGTGTAAATGCATGTAGAAGGTAAACGTGGTTGTAGAAGAGGGGCCTGAAAAGTTCCTTTGTGCAGTAAAACAGGTAGGTACCTCATAACTTGGAACTTTACGTTGCGCCAATGCTGAAGAGTTTTAAATAGATACTGCATTATTTTCAAATGACCACCGTCTGCAAACGTCGGAAGACTAGAAATATTAAGGAAGAAGATGATATGTCTTTGGTTCTTTAGCTGGGAAAAATGCTGGCATATTCAGACTCTTTCGGCTTTTTCTTGGGATGAAGCAATACGGAATCACCTTCAACTCTGTAATGTTAACAAGAGTGAATGTTTCATATTTCTCAGCCCGGCGCAAAACTTTTCTAACGAGCTTTTACAACGCGCCTTGAAATATCTTGTGATATCTTCAAGCATTCGGACTTGACGGAATTAACAACCAAGCCACCACAGCCACACTTTGACCTGATCCGTGCACGTCAAGATGGCTCGCATTAAGCTAACCATTTCGCGGAATGCCGCGGAGGAAGAGGAGAACATCTTCATTTCTCCTGAGGTCCCTCGGCGCAGTACGAGGAACCAAGATATGTCCGCAGGGGAGGCTTCTCCCCAACGAGAGGCGACACCTACAACTACTCTTCCAGTCACCGTCCCACAGAAACGCGCGCTCGAAGACGATCACCAGCCCGCGGTCTCCTCCCCATTGAACCCCGACTTCAAGTCCAAGGATGATGCGCCCCTCGCTCGCGAACGCGCATCAAGAGCGAAGAAGGAGTCATTGAAGAAGCGCGAATCCAAGGCTGGCTCCCTTGCACCGGATACCAGTGCGAGAGCGACTCCAGATCCCAAGGCAAGCACCTCGAAGAGCAAGAAGGAGGACGAACCCGATCTTGCGCCAATTCGCTATAAGCTCCCTCCTCCAAAGTCCACAGATTTTGAAGCACCTCGAGGTCCAGTCTTCATTCCTGCGCATATCAAGTCTGCTCCAGATGGCACAAAAATTCAATTCAACGAGACTACTGACCAGTAAGTCACCGCCATTCCTACACATCTGTGCTAACATTTTCAGTGTCTACAATAAGAAGAACTTCCACTACACCCACTGTATTGCGGACCCTGCTTTCCCATCTTCTCTCTATTATCGCCAATCGGAAACCGAGCCCTTCTATCCCCGCCTGAACTTCGAGGATACTTCTACACATATGTTCCTCGATGAGGGGGGTCGGCATATCACTACAGACAAGGGCTTCCGCATGGCTAAGGGCAACGTATGCGTGCGCGAAGGCAGATACTATTGGGAGTGTAAGATCACAAGCGGTATTCCGAAGCGAAAGCGTAGCGATGCGCACGCCCCAGAGTCGGATAATGGTCATGTTCGCATGGGATGGGCCAGACGTGAAGCAACCTTGGATGCGCCAGTCGGATTTGACGCTTATAGCTACGGTTTACGAGATGTTAAGGGTCAGAAAGTTCATATGTCTCGACCAAAGGATTTTTTCCCGCCTGGAGAGGATATTCGAGAGGGGGATGTGATTGGACTTGAGATCAACCTGCCTTCCGAGTCACTGCATCGTAAGGTCGTCGAGAGTCATTATAATCCAGCAGTCGATCTCGCAGACGAGGGAAACACAGGAATCGAACGACCAGATATCATTCGCGATCGTGTTCCAATTCGGTTTAAGGCACACCTCTACTTCGAACAAATCGAATACCACTCCTGTAAGGAGCTGGAAGAACTGATGAATCCCTCTCCGGTCATCTCTTCCTCAGGCGGAGTGGGCGGCGCCATACAAGAACCATATCCTACCCATCCAGTCACGGCTCTTCGCACGCTTCCCCATTCAAGTATCAAGGTGTACAAGAATGGACAGCTCATTGGCACACCCTTCACCAACCTCCTGGCCTTCCTCCCACCGGCTTCGAAGCCATTGCCGCAAGTTGGAGCAAGAGAGGGACTGGATGATGGTATGTTAGGCTACTACCCAGCAGTGTCGGTCTTCCGAGGAGGTGCTGCAGAGGTAAACTTCGGCCCCGATTTCTGGTATCCACCCCCAGGGCTCGAGGATCAAGACGACGAAGTAGATATGATTGGCAGCGACCAACCTCCAACTACTTCAGATCTACAAAGGCTTCGAGCAGTCTGTGAGCGTTACGATGAGCAAGTCGTGGAGGACATTGTGTACGATATTATCGATGAGGTTGATTTCTGGATGCAGGATGGCGGCGTTAGCGGAAAGGGAGTCACAAAAGCTGCCGGAGTTTCGGTACCAAGCGATATGGCAGGAGGCGTTCTCGGATCAGAGATCAAGGAGTTAGTTCAGGAGGATGACTGATTTTTAGGAGTTTTTTGAGGATACCATATCTAACCGCAGAAAACTGCTAGCATGTACCATCAACTCTGAGTAGAGACACAAAATGTAAAAGTCTTTGCATATCCCTACTTTTCAGAGAGATTTGGACTTCCGGTTCGGTTTGTCAAATATATGAAGCTTTACGCTTACAGGCAAGCACTTGCATTTCTTCCTCGGGTCTACCCTACTTTCCGCGATGCGCACCATGACGTAGCTCGCCAGAGAAGCCGAATCAAATAAGTCTCCCACAAAACCGGCAAGACCGGAAAGCTGTATCCTCAATCCCGCCAAGCATCCAGATAATCGACTTAAAGCTACTAATCAGCCCTATGGTACAGTCAGCTGGCAACTAAATTAGCTCCTGCAGCAATCACCAAATCCACTTCACCCCACCTCAGCCTCTCTTTTGTTTACTTTCTCCATCCGTGCGTCCGCCTCCCAAAGTCGAACCCCTCCACACAGTACCGCGCCATCTCACATGGCCGCCATCCAATCCTCTCAGAAATGCCCGCCCTCTCTCCCATAAGTCTCGCATCAGTTATAATTGGCTTTATATCCTTCTCCTTCACACTCGCGATCTGGCTCCACGCATTCTGGGAGTCATTCCTTACCCTCGGTCAAGCTCCCTCTCAACTCCAAGACGCACTCTCCACCCTCCGCCAAGCACTGTACGAAGAGCGCGAGTACCTAAAACGCAAACGACGGCAAGGAGTCGGTTCCGAAGGCCTGTCTTCTTCAAAAAATCGAACAACAATATACAATGACGGCGGACCGACGAAAGTGATCAACGACGCTGTGAAAGACTTGATCCGAGAATTCAAAGCGTATGAACGACCATTTTTAGAAACGGAACATGCGGGGAGAGAGAAGGAATTAGAGTGGAGTTTTGATGCGACGCAGCAGTATTATAAGAGTGATTTCATACATCGGGTACTGTGGCTGAGGAGTAAGGGAGGGATTCAGAGTATTGCGGAGAAGTTGCAGAAGATTCAGACCAGAAGAATTGCGGTAGAGGTTACGGAGATGCATTTTCAGACAAGTGATATGATGGGGATGGTGCGGGATTATGAATACAGGTTAAGAGCAATAGAAGAGAGGTTGCAAATGTCGAGAGTTGGGTGGGATGAGGTAAACAGAAGGAGTTAGGAGTTCGGGGATATACCATTGTATTGAGTTTGAGCACGGAGTTTGGGTATATATATGATTTATGATAATAATTTCATTTAATTTCATTGCTAGAAGGCTCGTGTCTCATCCTTAACTATGTTTCTTCTATACATGTACCAAGGAGCCGTCGAATAATGTATATATGTGAGTACTAAGAAGTGGAAACTCTGGTCTAGAAACTCGCAAGTCAGAAATTATCAAAAGCCAGCGTCGCATTGATAAATATGAAACCATGCGCACATTGTTACGAAGACAGCAAGCCTACTCTAAAAGAGGCAACGACCCAAACACCCAACACCTAGTACCCCTCCAAGATCTCCACCCAAATATCCTTGTCAAGCAATAGCCCCATCGTCCCTAACGACTTCCAACCAACATCCACTATCATTCCTCAAATTCAGATCCATAAGCTCTTTCCACGGTCTCGAGTCACGAGGCTTGATCTCCTTGAATGACTGCAAAAGTCGAACGATGATATAGCTCGACTCTATCAAGGCGTATTGCTCTATCACAATCTGTCAGCAAATCTTTCTTTTCTCTTCCTCATATGTCCCCCTTCAACCACACGTAAAAATTCAGAATTATACTCACGGCCAGGACAAGCCCTCGGACCCAATAAGAAAGGAAGGAAAGCACCCCCTCCCTCCTTGGCTTCCTCACCATTCTCCCATCTCTCTGGTCGGAAAACCAATGCGTCGTCCCCGTAGATCTGTGTTGAACGATGAGTAGCGAAGGAAGAGAAGACGACTGTCTGCCCTTTGTGGATGTAGACTGGCGACTCGCCGTCTGGGCCACCTCCAACAGGGAGGGTTGTGGCCGTGTTAGCGACGCGAGCATTGATCGGGACGGGAGGGTAGAGACGAAGTGCTATTTTGAAGAAAGTTAGAAAGGATTACATTCTAGTGTTGTGGAGGTGGATATAAGAGTAGACAGGATCATAAGAGAGGGGCGAAGTAACGAACCTTCATTGATGACACAGCGCAAATAAGCGAGCTCCTTGATTTGCGTGAATGTAGGAGGTTCCCGGCCAACAATATCCAGAACACTTTGTCGTAGCTTGAGGAAGACTTTCTTGTTCCGTGCAAGCAAGTACATGACCGAAGATAGCAAACTCGAACTCGACTCAGTGCCTGCGATCAAAATCGTCGTAATGTAGTCTCTAAGTTCAACCTTTTCCCTCGAGAACTCCGCAAGAGCGTTGAGCATATTATAGCCTTCTGACTCGTGATGCTTGCCGTCGATCTTGTCATATGGAATCGGCTTAGCCAGAGCCTCGTCGATATACTTCTCTACACAGCGATGAATGATCTGTGTATCGGTCCTCATCTGCTTCTTGCTCATGAGACGAGAAAGAGGACCTATGAATCCGGCCGCTGCAATTCTCTGCTGAATGTCGGTGATGGCTTGAGCGAATTCCCGCTTTTCTGGTGTCTGATATGTGAGAGAATTTGTCGAATCTCCTAAGCAAAATCCAGACACGAGATCCATCATCAGATGACGAAACAGAATGTATAAGTCGAATGGTTGACCATTGGGAATGCATTTGAGAAGGTTCTGAAAGCTCTTTTCTTCTCTGGCAAGATCAACGATCGAGCGTAGGCTAGAGAACCGTGCTTCGTTTCGATATCTGTCTCTAGTGATCTTCCAGTGAGGACCGTCGAGTTGGAAGATACTGTGGGACAACAGAGGCTTGAAAAGATATCCACGAAGAGGACTGCTGTCAAATTCTGCAAATCGAGTGACGAGTATTTGCTTGTTGTTCCGAGGATCGCAAGTAAAGACGACGTTTGATGTCAAGACCCGTGAAGTGTATGTGTTGCCATGCTCAGAGAATAGCTTGACAACAGTGAAAAGTGATTGCTTATTGAGGAATGCTTTGGTGGATTTGATAATGCTTCGAAGTCCCAAAGGATCATAGGGGTTCTCCTGGGGAGGTGGTTGACAACCGAAGAGCTTGGAGAAATGACGCACTTCACGATGTCCTGCAACTGCTCGCACAATAGCAGATATCAACAGAACAGACAGGAAGGCAGTGATAATGACAACCCGAGTAGAGGGGAGGTGAGGCTCAAGCATGCCGAGGAGAGCTACGAATGGTGACAGATCAAGGTTCAACATCTTCTGGGTGCAAACTGAAGACAATTTTGGTATGGCGATTGCAGTCTGGTTGTATGATTATGAGCGTAGATGATGAGGAAAGCAAGATGGAGAGAAAAACCAGGGAGTAGGACGTGATGATGAGTTTTGCATGGAGAATGAGATACGGGTGAGATAGAACAGGGATAATTGTCTTAAATAGGCCGAGTAACTACCTCTTACGTACTCATAGAGAGGAGATATTGATTCACTTGTGCTCTAAGTAACCGCAATCTGCAATTTCCTATTCATATTTGTTACTGCAGGGGACAAGTTCCTCTGCAGGTGATTCCCAATCGGCCCCCAATTGACTCCTACCCGTAACTTATCACACCAATCTACTCCTGCCCCTCGTACTACTTACTCCATTGCCATGGTCACAGGCTCCGAGAAACTTCCCAGACAAATGGCTGCCGGCATCGAGTGGGCCTCCCAGAAATGGCCAGATCCTTGATGCATGGGAAAAGCATGGTCGTCGTCGGGTAGATAAATTAGAACCAGGACATCGATCCGATGGGTTGGTAGAGCAGGAAGGTTCATGCCAGCTGTCCAATAAAGTTACCCCAATGAGCCCCGTCATGCGCCATCCCTGCCTAGCGGGTAAAGACCCCTCGCTCTCCCGCTGTAGAAATTCAGGACGTAAGCCAGAGACATGGCATTGGTATGAGAGCCTTACAACGGGTCCGGAGTGCTTGGGTAAGTTCATGTTGTCACCGATCGAATTGCCACGTGTAAAGCGTGAGCCACTGCATGACGCTACCGGCCAACCCGTACGAAAGAACAAGTGGGACTTGCTTAATCGCATGCTTTTAATCCAAACCTCATACATTAGAAATACCGACTTTTGGAGGGTAATCATTTCCTTCGGTGTAGTGTCCAGATACTGGTTGAACCAGAAGCTTTCAGTTCTGTGATGTACATTCAAACAGCGGTGAAAGCTTAGATATGCTAGAAATTTGTCCTAAAACCCACTTGAGCATATTTAACAAACCAATTCGGACCTTCCACACCAGCATACTTGCCGGGCGATCAACAATATACTTGCAGGGGACCACCAACAAACTAGCAGGGCGACCACCACCATCATCATATGGAAAGAGGTGCATAATCCGTGAAGCTGGACATGGCTTATCTATGCAATTGGAGGACAAGAAGTAAGAGGCGAAGTGCAATTGGATGCCCACCCTCGATGTCTTGGAAACTACCAAAGGCGACATACGATACCAAGAAACTCTCGGCTAACGGAAGGTAATCTGTGGTCACTGTTGCAAGGAAGTGTTGATGGTAGCGCTTTTTATTCGACGCGAGAGAAAGCCTCCGATCCGGGTTGAGTTATCAAAAGTCTACTGGACAAACGGCCTAGTTCCTCTCTGCACGCTTCGGCAGAAGGATGCACTCTCAAAATGTGCTTGATAAGGACTGATATCAGTTTGAGATTGCTGTGCCCGGCAAGGGGTTCGAATGTTCGAGGCTCTGAAAAGGATTTGGGATGCGTATAGAGACTGGATCTTCGGTGAGCCTGGGCGGGGTCTTCATTGTGCTGATACAACTGTCTATGGCTTGCACAACGCATCTCGCGAGAACAGCTTTGCTAATCGCGTGCATCGGACCGTGTCGGGTTTTAAAATGGGCGCTGGGCAGCCGAAGCCCCGACGATATCGAACCTGGGATATAGGTCTGGACGGTCGATATGTAAACGTGAATGAGCCGATACTGAAAAATTCTTTCGGAATGCAGTCGTTATGTGGTGAGTTGATCTCCGAGGGATGTCTATCGAGTATTTGTTCGGGCTCGGACTCATAACTGACCTCGATTCCTATCTTCATATGCAGTCGCGAACGGATGATCAGAGGTGGGACTTGCCGCCTGCCACTGATGTCCTACATGTCCGGGTGAGGCTGAAGGAACGCGGACCAGCCCGTCCCTGGCGTGACAGTTGACAGCAAGAATGCAACCATCATTAACAGCAAGTCGAACGCTACCGCCGCCCGATTGGGAAGGCCCATTAGCAGGCGGGAGAATCCTACCTCTTCGAAAAGACGATCAACTTTTGAGTTCAATTCGAGGCACAGCATTCTCACAGCTGAATAGTGTCTTGCTTCTCTCGATATTTCCTTCTGTGGCATTCTTCTGCCATCGTCGATCGCGTAAAAGTTGGGCCAAGGTGGTCTCATGTTGGCGGAGGAGAGGGCGGATGGTGATTCATTCTCCATCGCATGGTCGAAAATCTCAACGGCGGGTGACTTCTCATCTTGCGTGGAACAATCGTCGGCTCCTCCGAATCTCCTTTTTTGGCAACCCCTATCGTTGTTGCCGAGAGGGTATTAGACATATGGGCGCCAGTAATGTTTTCAAGTGCAGCTGTTCGTCGTTTTCAAGAAGCGTGTCGAGACAATGACTTTGTGTAGGAGGAAAATTCTGCAATATGTTGATTATAACAAGCACCACGTATCATCTTTCAATGTATAGGACGTAATTCATTCTCGTTGTCTTGCATGCATCGTTTGCATCGAGAGGAGCGTTTGAGGTGGAGAGAAAGTTGAGGTTGTGGCTGTGAACGTAGCGAATCACGTGTGTGACGGAGGACTAAGGACAAATTTCCCGGACGTTTTCGAGCTCTCTCACTTCAATCTCGTCTTCTCCTACCTCTCCCGAGATGATTGAACGATTGATTAAACCTACCTTCGCACTATTAGCGCAATGTGACTTACCGGTCATATGGTGGCGTTGGACGGTGGTGTGAGCTACGAGGCACGATGGAGGTAGTCGTCTAGTTTCAGTTTGATCTAGAATCCTCTCTATTTTAAAGCTGATGCAAACGGCAAAAACAAAGAGCTCCGCATGCAGCCACGATAACACTGATAGCAGCATTTCACGAGGTGTGATCCTTAATTTTGCAATGAATTCTTGATTTTAACGCATCGTCCTTCTCACTTCAGACCAAAGAAGAGCGAAAGCGATTGAAGCTCCAGAAACAAACACGAGCAGAAGCATTTTGGATCTATGTGGTGTTTAGATGCCAATTTGCATGGCGGACGAGGGAGGGGCTTTGGATAGTATTAAGGATAGCAACATTCTTATCGTGCAAGAATTTTTCAAATGCAACAGAGCTTGAAAGTGGTGATTTATTGCGCCCCATTATGTACAGCTTCGCGTTCCACAACCATCAAAATATTATTATTGTTGGATGTCCCAAGATATATCTGGCGTTTCTCGTCGTCGAAACTCCTGAGGCGGATTTTGAGCCGCGAATATCAATGAATCAAGTACAACTAGAGAAAATTGTTCGATTAGCGATGAGTGGCTGGTTTCTCTCGTCGGACAATCACTTGCATCAGAACGTATGAGTAGAGGAAGGAGAAAGTCAGCGTCTGAAGTGTGGCTTAGACTGTGGCGGAGGCGCGGACACCAATGATTCGGCAACCTTAAATTTAGCGAGATCTGGTGTTCAGGGATAGCGCATTGATGACGTGTGGCGTTTGAGCTCAAAGAAACAAGCAATTGGAGACGGGAGCAGTGACATTCGATGCCTACGAAGCCTGGCCAGGCCTTTCATCAAATGTCTTTCTCGACAATACAACCTCAATAACACACTCGGAACCCACAGGAAATCGGCGACGATGTTGGAATACTTCGCCTACAAGAAGATCAAGAAATCCAATCAAGATCGCCACAAGCATGGAAGAGCCTCAACGCCTTCGACTCCAGAGCCCGCGCCACTTCTGAACGAAGAAGATGAGAACTTCCTAACGCGAGTAGTGTCCGCAGAAGGCACACCACCGCCTCTACCAGACCGACCATTGGGATGGATACCAGCGGAAGCCGGAGATTCGACTGGCAACGATGCGCAGATGGTAGTTCACGATGGGAACGGCACAATAACCCAAGAGAATGGAAAGGCCAAGCAGGACAAAGGCAAAGGGAAGGAGAATGAGAAAGCAGAAGACAAGACCAAGAAACACAGTCGCTTCTCATTCCTTACCCGAAGTGGCACCAAGAAGGCAAGTCTCAATCTCTGTATCTCGTCACACAACTAACCTTCATCCAGAACAAAGACAAAACCGGCCTCCACCCTGACTCAACAGTCGTAACCCCAAACGAAGCCACAAAAGAAGAAGACGACATCAACAAAATCCTCGAAGACCTCAACCTCTCCGCCGTTAACAACCGCGCCTTCTCCCTCTCGAAGGAATCCCAACAACTAGTCCAACAATTCACCGTCATCCTCAAAGATCTCGTGAATGGCGTACCTACTGCCTACGATGATCTTACCCATTTACTTGACAACTCACAAGGACAATTGGCGAAGAGCTATGAACATCTTCCAAGTTTCTTGCAGAAGTTGATTACACAGTTGCCGGACAAGTTGACGAAGAATTTGGCGCCGGAGTTGTTGGCTGTTGCTGCGGAGGCACAAGCATTGAATGGGTCGGGAGCAGCAGCTGCAAGTGCTGGTGGAGCGACGTCATTTGGTGCTGCGGCAAAGAGTTTCTTGAAGCCTACTAGTCTCAAGGATCTTGTTGCCAAGCCGGGAGCCGTGGTTTCTATGCTGAAGGCTATTCTGAATGCTCTAAAGCTCAGATGGCCAGCATTTATGGGGACGAACGTGTTGCTGAGTCTTGCACTTTTCGGTAAGCCACCCAGACTTTTCGAAATCGACTATCACTAACAAATTTATAGTCCTCCTCTTCGTGTTCTGGTACTGCCACAAACGAGGACGAGAAGTCCGCTTGGAGCGCGAAGGCAAGGTTACCACCACCGATAGTGAAGGTCGAATCGTCGAACTCGAAGACGATCCGATGCTTCCCGAAGGACGCTCCACCCAAACTGGGCTGAGCCGTTTTCAGACCGACCGCCCATCACCTTCCCGACGCGAGTCACGACGAGACGAGAGAGATAGAAGTCCATATGATGGGTCACGTCCAAACAGTCAGCGAAGCAGAGAGAGTAGGCGAAGTAGGGATAGCAGGAGAAAACCTGTACACTCGGAGAATAATGCTAAGGCCGAGAAGAGTGCAGAGAGAGTTAGGAGGTGATGATGCGATGTGATTCCGATATGTTAGATACCATTCATGATTGTACGACTTTGCAGCGGACTAGAAGATAGTTGGGGTTTCATGGCGCTGTGTTCTTTGCTTTTGAGGGCCTCGGTGCACGTACGGTGAAGGCATCGTCAATGGGAAATAGTATTCGGAAAGTAATACAGAAACGCGGAATTTTATGCTCCCCCTGACTCATCATTCAGCAACTCCTCTAAAGCTCCTTTCCTTCCTTAGGCATTGCTACGAGAAGGTTATATCATCCTCGAACGCAAAAAAATCAGCAACCCCAAATTTCCACCCCTCCATGTGTATTGCTACGAGAAGGCAATATCATCCACGAATGCAAGAAAATTAGCAACCGTCCAATGTCTATTCCATCTTTCCCGGTGCATCTGCTGAACTCTGCTCTTCCGATTACCCCTCAGTCCAAGCCCGAGATGCCTTTAGCTTATGGACGACCGCAGAAAGGAAACCCGAAAACTCGTCTATGAACGAGCCTCCTCGCCCTCCTCACCTTCCTCGCGAGCTCGCTTCTTGCCCTTTTTGGCAACAGCAGCCTTTTCGTTGGGGATTGCTTGCTGAGTAGCCAGCTATTGTTGTCATTAGCAGCCATGCAACCATCAGTATCCTAGAAAATTAAGGACAGCTTACAGGGGTTGATGGAGGATCTCTAGGCAGAGTCAAAATTCCATTGAGAAAGATCTGGAAGGTCTGGACTTCTGCAGCACTGGGAAGTTCGGCAAAGGAGTGATTATTCGATCCATAGAAGCCAGCTCCGTCAACAGTGACACGATTGAGACCACTAATGCGGACAAGGTTATCGAAATTAGGACACTTATTGAACTTTTTAATGGCGTCCATGCCTTGGTAGAGTCTTTGCCGTGTGTGATTTCGTTCAACACAAGTTCGAAGAATTTGAATGTCCAACGTCTCAAGGGACTTGCAGGTGGCCAAGAACCGGAACACTGAGCTATCTCGTTCCTTATGATAACCAGTCCATTCAATGCTGACCTTCTTCAGATTTTCCCGGAAAGAAGGATTGGCCTTCATTGACTTATGAATGTCATTAAGTTTGAAGTTGTTCTGGTAGAAGAAAGGCTTCGTCTCCTGATACAATTGCTTGCATGTTTGCATCAAAGAAAACGGACCCGTCTTGGTGTATGAGGAACCGACTTTAACCTTACAAAGTGGTTTAGTGAAGACCTAAGCTTCAAAGTCAGCATTCTTTTTGAATCTTTTGAATGCTCCTGGGGTATCAGGGCATTTCAAGCTTACCATGAAATCGTAGACTTTCATTCGTAGCTCAAGGGGTAGATTTTGGAATCGAAGAATTGCGGCAGCTACGTACCCAATATGTTAGTCTCCCATTTACCCTACAAATGATATAGAATTCTTACCTGCGCTCTTGACGGCTTGCTCGCACTTGAACTGTGCCAATTCCCAGTCGCCCGTGTCAATAGATAAAGCCTCAAGACGTGCCTCGTCTTTCTTGAGGGCAAGCCCCATGTCCTGAGAGGTCAAGCTGAGATGGTCAGCATTTTTAAGGTTGACAATTTCATATTTGCCACCACCAAGGTCTCTAAGGATGCAAAGGCCGGCGTCGAGGCTCTTGTCGGACTCAAACGTCTGAAATACGGCTTGCGGCTGAGGCACAGTTAAAAGTTGCATAGACTCGGGATGGGGCTCGGCTTCGGTCAGGTGTGGCGCGTCGACTATAATCATACCCTGGTCACCGGAATGACTGTCAGCGTCTGCATAGCTCTTCAATGGCGATTTGCCGCTTTCACGACGTATTGTTGGCATGTTGTCCGGAGACGTAGGTTGTAGAGGGTGATCGTGGTATTTGCGTGTTTCTGTAGAGAAGCAGGTTAGTGTATTCGGTGATAACGGTCAGGTAGGAACAAACCAGAATATCAATGTCCCCAAAGTCGAAGGTCAATCGCTTCAACCACTTTGTATGATACTTGTACCGCGTCTCTTGTTGCGCTCGTCCTCAAAGAAAGTGTAGTAGTGGCAGTAAAGGAAGAAGCAGAACGAAGGCAACCTGCTCTTCGGTAGGAGATGGGAAAAACTAGATGGAGATCGAGGTTGTACAAGGAAAGAAGGTTGCGTAGTGCAAAGAGATTTAAATAGTCGGAGGGAGGCAGTCTCGCTTCCAAATAAGAAGTCACGAGCAGATGGTACTCTCTCATACGTAACTCGGTAGTATCTAGAGGCCTTTTGTAAAGAATGGGACGAAAGGCCTAGCTGGGATGATGTCTTTGAAAAAGATGTGGTGAGGAAGCACTCGCATGACATCAAAATCACGCATACCAAGGGTTCTCGAATGGTACAAAGTCATGACATGCGAGTAATTCAAAGAAACACATATTCTAGGGAGCATCATTTGAAGAAAACGGGTATACTTTTCATTCACGATCAATCCTCCTAGCTATCCTTTCTGCAAGATTTCTCTATCCTACACCTAAACTCCACAAGATCAATGACAAGCCACCTCACGTCAATCAATTTAGAATACAAGTCCACTATTGAAATTAGTTTCCATCCAATACAAAACGTAGTTTCCATCCAATACAAAACG
>MU119264.1:153471-253047 GCA_014904845.1 Acephala macrosclerotiorum
TAGTTTCCATCCAATACAAAACGTAGTTTCCATCCAATACAAAACGATCGGAACACAACTTACAGTTGATGAATAGCTGACGGACCCTCCTCATTGAACTCGACTCTAGATAAGAAACCCTTCGACAATCCCTGATCTACGACAAAGATAACTTTCGCAGCGACCTGGGAGCCCAAGAACACTGCTTCGTCATACTGTTTCCATTCAGGGAAGTAGCCTGGGGGACTAGCGACCTTGATGCTGGTTGGAGATTGAGAATGAGATGAGTGGGAGGTAGCACTATTGCCACTATACGGAGCCATTGACAGATTAGGGTTCAGGGCAGGGTTTGAGGCTGTGGTAGCAGCAAGAAGGAGAGGGTTGACTGCGCTAGCGGTAGGAGGAGCGTGAGGTGTTGATGAGAACGATGCATTGGGTGTCATGGATCCGGTACCGCTGGGCGTAGCTAGATTTGAAGGGAGCTCGCTCATGAACATAGTTGCAGAGCTTGGTGATACAAGGTATCGGTTGTTCAAAGTAGCAAGAAGAGCATCCTTGAATCCTCTGACCTTGCAACCAGAGCCACAGATGACCAATGCGTCCCAAGCGTCTTGTCTCTTCGAGATGTCGTCTACCGAGAGGATGGTTCTGTAGATGGTGTCGGCAATCGCATCGATCATGCCTTCACTCGCGGCCTGGAAACGCTCGAGACCAATTTCAATGTCTCTTCGGATGCGATCGGGATTTTCTTCTTCCCGAATCTTTCGTCTTTCTTCCTTTCGTGCTGCCTTCTGTTGTTCGCGTCGAGTAGACTCCTCCAGTGGGTCTCCTCCCATGGATGGGAAACCGTCACTGCCCATGGGCTTGGGTTCAACAGCAGATGCCGGCTCTTCAACTGGTGCTGGTCCAACTGGCGCGGGTTCGACAGGTGCTACTGGTTCAGGAGTCTTTTGTCTCTTCGCAGCCGGCGCATCCTTGACCGTCTCTTCATAATGGAACATGGCACGTGGTCTTTTCGAGTTTGGCAGTCTAGCTGGTCTCGCCGCCGCCGCAGCGGCTTCAGCCTTCTCCGCATCTCTGGTAGCCTTTCGTGCAGCAGCCTTTTCAGCCTTCTCGCGTTCTTTCTTCGCTAAGAACTCCTGTGTCTTACCGCCAGTCACGATACTCGCAATGTCCAAGACACCATCATCGTCTACCATCTTGTCTTCGACTCCAAGTTCATCATCCACAACCTCAGTTTCAATAGCTCGCGGAGGTTCTGTGATCTTGACACTCGGACCAGAAGCTGTAGCTCCTGTCGAAGCGGCCGCAGCTGGGTTGCTGATAACTTCCTCCGCAGTAGCGGCTCCCTCCGTACCAGGCATCGGTGTCCCCGGAGGCAGAACCTCACAAATCGTACTCTTCTTCAACTGCTCCGCCATATCCCTCGTGAAGTTCTTCGACTTCAACAACTCCATCAATCGTTTCGTCATAGCTTCACCTCCAGATTGTGGTACATGTCCTCTACTTGTGATCTGGAAATCGGTTACGGCAGTGACATCAACTTTTTCAAATCCTACATCGATAACTGTAGCATTGGCAATACCAAAAGCATATGAGGTCGCTAAAGCACTGTCCATAATGCAAAGTGCTGGAGTCCGGAACTTCTCGAATATGAATTGTGTGATATCCTCATGGTTCTTAGCTGTCCAGCACGGTTGTGCGATCAACATAATCGGTGAGTGAAGCTGAGGAACGAAGGTAGAGTGAATATGTTGCAAGAAAGCAAAGAAGGCTGGCATATTCTCAATTCGGCCCTCTAAATCTGCGTTAGCTCTCCTTTCCCGATAATTCTAACACAGTTATTCCGTACCCTTAAGCGGATAAATAGCTCCCTCATCATCATCAGGGTCCTCAAATAATTCCTCTTCATTCCCATTCGCTTCACCCGTTCCATCCATTGTAATATCGCCATTGCTCACCACCCCCTTCTTCCTAGACCGGATTCGATGCGGCTCGTATGATTTTCCATCGGGGGCGAGGAACATGCGGGTCGGGAATCTATGCGACGCAGGTGTAAACGACTCTGGGAGACCAAGTTGAGCCAAGGTGGTTTGTGAACCGGGCGCGATGATCAGGATATTTTCGTCTTTGAAAGGTGGCATTTTGTCGGCGGCAGAGTTTTCAAAGGGCGATTCAGTGTCGAGTGATTGAGATGTCGACAGCCTTGTGCGGACTGCTTTTGTCGTGCGAGATCTGCCCTCACTGAATTGCTTGAGCTGAGTTCTGTCGCATCGTCGCGAGAACGCGTCCGTCCAATTCGAAGACCGGAGTCGGCGTTACTTATAACCGAGAGCACGTGCGTATGACTTAATCCTTTATGGAGTCATCATATCTCACGTCCACAGCTTTGAGAATGAAGGCAATGCTATATTTCTAGGTACTATGTACTGTTGTGACTTAGTGTTGTGGATCAGAGAGGTGGTAGAGCCGAGTTGAGACTCATTCCTGCCCCCTATTCCTCAACCTCCCAACCACAACGGATCATTGAAAATCATCTCTATAAAGCACCGATCCCTGATAACTCCCCGACTTCGGTTTTCTCCATACCCCATCCATATTTGACGAAATCCCCACTCAGAACATCATTGTAGAAAAGCACTAATGCGCTGCCCAGAACGTCATGCTCCACAGACACCTTCTCCCGCCACATCCTTAGATACACTTCCATGAGTTAGGATCCTTGTAGTTCTTAGGATCGTGACAGAAGTTTCTGTATGGATAACGGCAATGGCGTCTCTCGTAATCCACACCTACGGCATGGTTGGTCTTCCAGCACGTGTTAGCATTTCCAATTACTCCCAAACAGAGCAAGACTTACGTTGTTGATGTACTTGACTCCAGTGATAGTCTCAGGAGCACGGCCGTTTTCAACCCAGTCAATAAGAGCCAGAACTATGTTATGTTCAGGATCCATAGGTCCAACATCAGAGCCACGTTGGCCAATATTGTGAGCACCGTCACCACCAACGCAATGACCTGACATTGTCAGTAAAAGGTTGGGATGTATCTGAGGCTTACTTACCCAGGCCCGAGATTCGGAACAGGCGGTAAAACTCGTCGAGTGAGGAAGAAGGAAGACCCATGGTTCGCGAAACATGGTCATAGTACCAGAAATCTTTATCGGAAGTGATAGTAGCATCCATCAAGCCGCTGTAATGAACTTCACACCGAAGGTCAGCCATTGAATTTCTCGGTGTCCCGAGGGTACTCACTAAGCTTTCCACCAGCCTTCTGGAACGGAGAGAGATCGCCATTCCAAGTCTCGATGTTGAACGGATTTTGATCGATGGCGACCTGTGCATCTCTGAGTGTGAACGTCGATGGCTCCCATTGAGTATCGTCTGTCATCTGTCAGCAATATTCTATGACTGATAGGGATCTCGCGTACTGTAAACGACATAGCGGAACCAGTCAGTGCTGTATAGGAATGACCCGTTGCAATGGTAGAGCTGATGCGCAAGAATCTCACTTCCTGGCTGCATGCGAGGGTAGATCAACCTTCCGTCAGCGCCGTAGAAGTCGGTATAAACTTGACGAACTGCAGCAACTTGAACATTCGTCAAGCACGACGCGCCTTCTGTTGAGCTCTTGCCAGGGGGGCATTGTAGTGCTTCTGGTCTGAATTGGCATAGACGGGTATCCTCGATGATCCCGTCAACAACACCATCAAGTTCATCGCACTGCTTTAAGATTTCGTGATGGATCAATTCCCAGTGCGAACCAGCTGGGACGAATGATGGGTCGCCTTCATTGCCGAAGATGGGATAGAAGTGGCCGCTCCAAGACTGCAAAGATGGGAAGTTTAGTGCTGGACAGCCAGCGATGACACCATCGAAGTCGTTGGGGAAGCTCTAAATATCGAGATGTTGGAGTCAGTATATTGACCAAACCATAGAAAGGGGGGAAATCATTGCTCCAAGGAACCGAATTACCTGTACCATCTTGAAACCTTGTCGGCCGCCCTGTTTTTTTTGGTCAGTATACCATTTTTCAGACAATATGGCCCGAAAAATATCCGTCAGAGGAAGTCGACTTACAGTGCTGCATCCAAGATAGTAAGACTTCTTGTGAGCCTTGCCATAGTACTGCTCTGTGATCTGCTTGCCAATCACAACTCCAGTATGAACGCTTCGATAAGCAAAGTCTTCAATCACATCTTCGTTGTTGAGGAATTCCTAGGTGACATAAGCTCCAAAGTCCGTGTTGACATATCTCATGCGGGACTTACGGAACCACCGGTCCCATTATGGCCATTGTTCGCGCCTGGCACGATCACTGTCAGCTTCGGATCGACCAAAAGGTCAGCGGTTCCACTTACCAACGGTAGCAAAACCCAGACCCGTAGCATAAGCCAAGTCAGGATAACGAATGCAACCGGAATTGCCCCCATTGCCAGTGCTCAAGAACCTACCAGTCCACTCATCTTCGTTCGGAAGCCAGGCCTCAAGCATAATGCCTGATCTGTGGCTCGTAGCAACATACATGGCGACTCGACACATGTCCTTCTCAGTCTTTTGTGTCTTCCATCCACACCAAAGAAGACCATAATCTTGGTCAAGCTCAATGGTTGTGCCAGCTGGGATGTAATGAGCGAAGTTGACTGTGACATCGGGAATGTTGAGGGTAGAGCCAAAGTACTGGCATTTGTGCATATGATAGTGGTCGGATGAGATGACGGTTTGGTCTTGGATACAGGAGATGGGGAGTGTGAGGAAGGCCAAGAGTGCAATGAACAACTTGAGAAGAGCCATCTTGACCGTCGTCATTTGACACTCACTTTTGGGGTTTTGTCTTGTAGATAGTGGAATTGGAGATCGAAGATGAACGTGGAAATTTTGTCAAGTGAAGTGGGGAATAGTGTTGAGTGTGAGTTGATATTAGGAAATCGGAGGGAAAGTGGATGTGATAGCTGGAAATGGCTGAAGGTATTGAGTTCGAATTCTGAGAAGGGGAAGTGGTTGGTGAAGTGTGGCAAAGAAGTTTGAAGGTCGGATGTGCTGTCGAAGTAGTTTTTGTGAAGAAGAAAAGAAGAGAGACGAGAGGGTTCTTATACCTGTGCGGTCACAGTCTTTGGTGAGAGAGCGAAGAAGTGACAAAAAGAGGTAGATACGAGTCGAAAAAGCTCATAAGCGAGGTAAGAAGGGAAAGAGCGAACTGACTCAAAGCTTCTAATCCCTCTGATCAAATTTTCGGAGAGTTGGTCCCAACTTCAGCAACTGGAGACAAAGTACGCTCAACATTGACAACGCATCTAGACCTACTTTAGGTCGCAAGCCCTCACTCTCAGAGCCTCTTTTCTATCTTGCATATCTATGGTATCCACGAGGCCCATAGTACAGCAATGTGGGGTTCAGTTCGGTCCTATCACTGCGTTTGTTTCTAAGATCGGATCCGACAAAGCATTTCGGCTCCGAACTGCAGAGCTATTGCAAACTTACCGTGCCGTTCACATGCATGATCAAGTTGCAGAAATCAAGTGTCAGTTGGTATCTGTCAGGTACGAAGCAGCAGCAGTTGGTTGAATCGGATGTCGTGCAGCAGAAGCGAGAAAACGGTGCGTCACGACCGGCCTGCGGAAGAATGTTCTTCCTTCCGATGGAGAAGGCCCAAATGATGAAGAGAGGCATTGTTGGTAGCGAGATGGTTACTGGAAATGTTTTCTATTTGTCCTCTATTTTCAATATACAGCTATCAAACGAAACACCAGCACAAACTTTGCTCAATTACATGAATCATTGCATACAAGCAACAGATCTCGTTGCAAATCCCAACGCCATCCAAAAAGTAAACAAATCTATGTCGCTCTCATCCCTTTATGCATGCGTACCATTTGTTACACCATTGGTGACACCATTCACCCCATTCGTATGCGGCTCCTCGTACTTATCCCAGTTTGCCAAAATCGCGCCAATCTTAGGCGAGTTCGTCAATCTGTACACATCCTCAAAGTACTCCTTGGTCAACTCGAAAGGCTTGGCTGTGACGTTGGGAATGTACTTTCCGATCAGCTTGCTTGGATCGATGGTGGTCTTGTTGATCTTCTTGAGAAGGAAGGATCGGAAGGGCTTGACACCTGATCGCAAGAAGGTGGAGTGGAATGGCACATCGATGCCTTTGAGTGGGATAGTGGCAAAGCCTCGTTGGAGATCCAATGGCTTGGGCTTGGCTTCTGTCTGCTTGGCGCACTCTCGGATGATCTCGACCAAGTGGGCCTTGACGTCCTCAAGAGACAGGGTTTGCATGAGCTGCTGGATGTCGATCTTTTGGGCCTTGAGGTAGTTCGTGACACCAGTGAGGGTATCGAGGGCACGGAGATCGCCAGCACAGACGTACTGCATGTTGGCGATGTTGTAGTTGACAATCTCGAGCAGCCAGCCAGTTTCCTCGGCAATGTTCTCTACAACATATTGCAGAGCTTGCTCGTTGAAAGTCTTCGAGATTCTGCTGGGGTTGACGGCACACATGGAGTAGTTTGAGCGACCTGTCTCATCGCGCTCGACGGCTACTTGCATGGTCAGACCTCTGTAGAAGACAACGGATACCAAACTCTCAATGGGCATGACCTCAGCGAGCGCGGCAAGAGCGGAGTATTCTCCAAGTGAATGGCCAGCAAAACTGCTGTCGCGCTGAACGAGACCCTTGGAACGCATGTCCTCAAAACTGGCCTTCTCCATAAGGGTCAACGCGGGTTGAGTGAACTGCGTCGCGGAGAGGAGACCAGTGGGTGAGCGGTATGTATAGGAGGTAGTGTTCTCGTCGATCTCCTTGAAGATTTTCTCAGACTTGATGGAACCGTCTGATCCAACTGTCTCGAAGGTCATGGACATGTAATTCTGTCGGATAGCCTTGCCACGGGGTCCACCGAAGTAGATAGTGAGCTCCTTGGGGTTGTTCTTGACAATGTTGGTGATGGCAAAACCTGAATATTTTTAGTAAATATATCGGCAAGAGAACTCTGAAATCCTTACCATAATTGTCCATGAAATGCTTGTCGGCTCTGTCCCAGACCTCCTTCGCGACTGGGCTGCTGGCATAGAGCTCCATGCCCATACCTTGCTCTTGAGAACCTTGTCCAGTGAACACATATGCAGAAACTGGCTGCTCGACCTCAGCTTCACCAAGCAACACCTTCTCTTCGGTCTCCTTGTTGCTAGCCTCGACCTTGATGATCTTGCGACCAGCGACCATACCAATGTGTTGAAGCTTGACTTCAATGTCGTCATTGGGAAGAACCATGCCAGTCAGAGAGGCGTGGAAGCTCCGAACACGACCCACGTTGTTCTCTGCAGCCCAAGTCTCCACGAGACTTCGGACAGCAGCGCTAGAGTACATGCCATGAGTGATCGTACCTGGCAGGCTTGCGTAGCTTGCGAAGACTCGAGAGACGTGGATTGGGTTGTAGTCACCGGAGACTCGAGCATAGGTCTCATTGGACGCCGGTGCTCTGAGGAGGAGAGGGGTTTTCCCACTCAGTGGAATGGCGTTCTCGAAGTTGACTGGTTGCTCGATGGAGGAGCCGTGTCGCTCAAGATAATCAATGACTGGGTTGCCATGTGAGACGCCAGCTTCATACTCGACGCTTGCGACCTGAATGATCTCTTTAGTGGGGAGCTCAAGGAGAACTTGGCCTCGAGTCTCGACGTGGCTAAACACATTCTTGCCCTTAAATCTCACCAAACTCTGGAGACGGAAAGTGAGAGTTTGGCCCAAGAGCTCATGATCGGGCTCATCAAGGCTGAACCACTCCTTAGACCTAAGAACAGCAACATCCTTGCTAGTAGCAAGATGGACTTGCATAGGTGTCTCGGTCTTTCTTTGGAACGTGTTCTCGAAATCGGTATAGGCACCGCGGTACAAAAATTGAGAAGTGACTTCCATGACTGCCTCGCCATCGCGGGTAATGGTACCACAAACTTCAACCATCTTGCCCGAATCTTGGTTGATGACAGCGTTGATGCGAGCAGTTGTCTCAACCTCATCATCCTTCATCAGCGGAGTAGCACCTGGGAGCATGCGGAAGCCATTGGAAAGATGAACAAGCTTGAGGAGATCTCCATCAATTGTCCTTGGGAAGATTGGCTTCGTGATGGCTTTCCAGCCAACAACGATAGCAAAGTCCATCGGAGCAAAGACCTCCTTCCCTGGTCGATCAACGAAAGCCTCTCCAGTGTTTCCAACGGCATGAACGAAATCATTGATTGCTTCGCTAGTGATCTTAGCCTTGCCACCGTTGAATGTGCCGGTGACAGGCGCATCAAGATTCAATGTCTCGTTGCCGAACCAGGCGCGCCAGTAGAACTCCTTGATCCTATCATTGCGTCCCTTCATGACTTCCCGAATGGGTGCGTAACCAGCTTCGGGGTGGTATGTGAAAAGAAGAGGGAGAGGAACTGGTTTGCCGACGGCGGTAGTGTCCTTGATCATGTTGACGGCGATCTCATTCTTGCCAGTGCATCGAACGTCAATGACTTGGACATAGTGGTTGGGTCTGGGTTGCTCCTTGACTATAATGACAGTCTTCGATGGCTCGTTAGGAAACTGAATCTCGACAAAAAGTCCTCGGACTGGGGAAAAAATTCGCTTCATGGGATTGGTCTGGAACTTTTGACCTTGCACGAAGACCTCAGAGGTGAAGAGTGCGTATCTCCAAGATCGCTTGTGGCCAGCGAGAAGAGAGAGCCATGTCTCAAGAGATGGAAGAGTTGCTGCAGGTGATGATGACAGGCGATAGGTGGTCTTGTGGGTATCTTGTGAAATCGTAAGACCCTCGACGTCGGCTTCTTCCTCAGACTCGATGAGCTCGCCACCGAAATACTCGGTCACTGGGATGGAGGACTCTTGGCCGTCATAGATATCTTCTGTGAGAGCTTTGATGTGAGCGTGGTGGATGCCGTCCAGAATCTCCTTAATGGGCTCGTCCACAATCTTGGAGTACTTGACGGCGGTTGGACCTTGTAAGATACAGGTTCTGCCCACGTCCTGGTCGATGACTGCCTCCAAGTCTTCAGATTGCCAAAGAGAATCCTTCTTGAAATAGAACTCGAAGTTCTCATCCAAGGCTGGAACGAATGTAGTTGGCTTTTGACCGCGTCGTTGGCAAAGAAGGAGGAAGTGTTGGACGTCTTGAGCATTGATGAGTTGGGTCTCGGCTTCAGGGTAAGCAGTGAGAATCTTCTTGATTGTTGGGTATGGATCATCAAGTTCCGAATAGCTCTGCAACAATGATGGTTTGCCAGTTCCAGGAGTGAATCGCTCTTCAACACGGCGAATGAAGTCTCCAGTCAGCTTGACATAGGACTTGTCGATCCAGCGGGACTCATGCTTGACGAACATGAGGTCAACCATGCGGCGAACAACCTCGGCGTATGTCATATCCTCGAGATCAACCGTCTCGCCAACCTTATTACGGCCAAACCAGACTTTCTGGAAATCATCGTTGAGCTTCTTGATGATGTAGTCGCGGTTTTTCTTCAATTCAGGCACACGCTTCTCCTTGGGCAAGCTGAAAATCTTGGCATCCATCTCCGCCCAGAACCTGACACCGCGGGTAGCGAGCTTGTGGATTGGTTCACCCATCTCGGACCTAACAGTGATAACGCCACCGGCGGGGCCCTTGTATGTCTTCTCCCACTGGCTATCATCAAGACCTTCGGCCTCGGTGATAGCCTTCTTAGCGTTCTTGCTGGTGTGAGCCTCCTTTGCAGTCATCATGCGACTGCCAAAGAGACACCCATCGAATGGCATGGGAGGATAGCCGTACTTTCCGGACCAAGCACCTGTAAGGTATGGGTATGTGTCCTCAGCACCACCAAAACCACTACCAGCGACGATGATGATGTTCTCGCTTCGCCTGATGCGACCGTACATCTGAAGAATTGGCTGATGGAAATCTTCGAAAGAGTGATGTCCACCACCACGGCCACCGGTCCATTGAAGGATGACTGGGAATGTTGGATTGGCCTTCGCGATGTTGATAACAGCTTGGATGGCCTCTACAGATCCAGGCTTGAACGCAATGTGTTTTAAGCCAAGGGTCTCAATGTATTCTTGAGCTACCTCGATGGATGGAACACCAGCTCCAATGGTCAGACCTTCAATCGGAACACCCTCAGCACGTAGTTGTCCGAGGAGGGGAATTTGCCATTGCATAGCACGGGGGTTGACGTAGATGAGATTGACCGTGATACCACGACCCGCAGGTGTAGCATTCTCAATCCTTCTCAAAGCTTCGGTCATGGTCTTGGCATTGTAGTAACCGCCTCCGGCCAACTCGATTTGGTAACCTGCATTCATCGTTGCCGCAACAAAATCCCATGGCACAGTACATGGTGTCATACCGGCAACCATGACAGGTGGAACGCCAAGAAGACGACTCATCTTGGTATCAACGTATGTCTCGCCAATTGAGTTCTTGATGAGTCGTGGTCCATGCTCTTTGACCCAATCAACAGCATACTTGACAGCGTGCTCCTCATCGCGATCAAAGAGTTCTGGTTTGTATCCAACCTCTGGGATGGTGCCGTCAATGGCTCCTGCAAGGATCACGCGAACACCAGTTCCATCCTTGTTGCGGCTGGTCAAAACGCCGAGACCTGAGATGCCGCCAGGACCGAAGTCAAGAACATGGGTTGCATTGGGGAAAACGGTAGCTTTCTCCCAGTTGACAGTATCATGTGTGATCAATCGCACCAGAGTCGGCACGATATCGCCCTTTACCTGGGTTCGCAAATCCTTCCCTGTGTTTGTGTCGTACACTGGAATGCCCAAACTCTTGCTGCTGATCTTGATGTCCTTGAGATCTTCGCTGAGGTGTTCGGGAACATTGGACAGATATTTGCTGTGGAAAGGGGATGTGATTGGCAAGAATCTGTTGACAAATCGTACTTTTCTCTCGGTGAACGGAATTCTAGTCTGATCAAGGCCTGTTGGAGCCTTGACTTTTCGAAGTTGCAAGTTGAGACCATACAGCGAGATGGGAGGACCAGTAACAACCATGTTCCGTGCGCTATTGATGAGCGAGATGGCAATGTGCCTGTCTTCTGGCAGATATTGGTTTGTGGCATCAATATGCTGCTGCACTTGAGCTTGCGATAAGTCGCGAATGCTCAACATGGGGGTCGGGACACCTTCGCCATTGTCGACTGAGTCTTGCAAAATTGATGGGGCCAAGGAAGTTCTTGGATATGTCTGTTGGCTTCGCGATCCAATCCAGAAGAGTATGGTGAGGGCGGAAACTGCGATTTCGTCGAATGATTCCCACGAGTCTGCCGCTGCGGTCGCTGCGGCCAAAACAATGCCTTGGGAGTGACCGGTTGTTCCGCTGATGCGTTCTCTGAATTGGCCAGGGGTAAGACCAAGGACTTTACAAGTGACAGTGTAATGCGCCAGTTGTACAAGACCAATCAATGGGAAACTAACTGGTGCGGACACCATGTAATCCACATCAGGAGTTGCTTCCGGGTCGTGCAGCCATGTCATGACATCTAAACCCTTGGAATAAAGCTTCTCTGCCCTTGGATCCCGTGAAAGATTCTGAAGCAATTCTGCTGCAGAAACAATCAATTCCTCCACAAATGAGGGGTATGTCTTGTGGAGCTCTCTGAGTTCGTCGAAGTATTCCTCGATGTTTCCCTGTCCGCCGAAAACGCTGTAGACACTCGCACTCTCGTCGCCTGCTGCCCGGAACAGAGCAGATTCGTGGCGCTTGATAGTTCTGCCGGTGGTAGCACGAGCGGCATAATAGGCTCGAACGACTTCCAGCTTCTTCTCATTGATTCCAGGAAGAGAGGCAGCCAGAGCGTGAACCTCATTCCCTCTCAAAAATGCACGCTCGAACTCGTTGAGAACAAGCTTGAGAACTTCCTCGTATGAGCCTTGCGCATCATCCTCGCCCTCTTCGACATCTTGTGCTACAAATCCGAGATATCTTGCGACAAGTTCTGCTACTGATGATGGTTCGTCGTCCTGTGCTAATTCGTCGGTAGGTGCTGGCAGGGACGCCACGAAGCGGTCCTTGATTTGGGAGGCATAGAAATGGAGGTTTGTTGGTATAAGGAAGGAATGCTCGAGTGATCCATGAGCCAAGACCAGCGGTCGAAGGGAGGAGGATGATCGTGGTGTAGAAACGCCCGTTTGAGGGCCTGTCGATGTTCCGTACATGATGGAAATTATTTTGAAGGTATTCCTAGCTGTCTTGAGCGGAAGTCAGTAAAACAAGCCCGTAGGAAAGAATCGCAACAGAAGAAAGGAGCGAAGAATACCCACTTATTTGTAGCACTCCAGATACTCAGTAAAGAGCAGGAGTAGGTGGCAGCACAGATAGGAGCTGCAGAGTGCAGCGAGTGTGTTCCGTTGTGTCAATAAATCCTTTCTATCGTTTGCAAAAGGGGAGGGAAGAATTAGGTACGAGGCAAATATGGACACAGGAATGATTGAAGCAGAAGGGGAAATCTGCTGTATGAATGGGAGAGATCAATTGGGGCTTTGAGGAAAAGTGTCGAAGGCTTCCCTTCTCACCCAACGTAACTTTCTGGCTCGTAGGCTTTAGCGAACGACTAGTGTCTTTTTTGTTGGGCAACCGCAACCCGCCAAAACCCACCATGCACGCTCATGCGAGTTGATAGGCGACACGGGTCAAGGCTCAAGGGGTGAGAGAGGCAAAGAGGGCAATCGACGATTGCAAATATAGGATTTCCATTAGGGGAAGAAGCTACAGAGCTTGGAGTTGCATTCACGGCAGCGAGCGTTAGGGAATTCTAGGGTCCACGACACCCTAATCCGCTTCTAGAGCATACCAACAGTACAACATAAGCAACATCTCGTACCTTCATGGCATGAAAGACTTGGAGGGTGAGACCCAGAATTGTAGACTCCACAATTCATTGAACAAATATCCCCAGCCTTCTCTTCGTTAAGCAATGATTACTCTCACTGCAAGGTCCTCATGTTGTTGAGACCCCTCTCAAACCCTTCCATAGGCAACAATGAAGTTATAAATGATCAGTATAACTGACCAATGGTGCAATGATCTGGCCGTTCCGCTCGTCCACGGGAGAGGCTGATGGAAACTGGAAGGCTGATAATTTCACCTCAATGTCCCACTGATTTCGGTAGTCGGATAATACAGGGGTCTTGGGAAAGGGGCCGACTTTCAGTTCTCAACTTTATCATAGTATCAACAGTATCCTTCCCGTAGAATTCTCGCGATAAGGCAGGCAGATTGATGAGATGTACGATCCTTCAATATATCCTGGATAGGTCGATAGTTACGTAGTTCGCCATTGAGCCGTTGAAGTTGTGCTGCATGAAGGAGCTCGGCCATCTCATGGATAAGGGGAGCTAGTCCCAAGACAGTTTAGACTAGCCCAAGCAACTTGCGTTGGGGACAAAAAGTTGACCCTTCAACAAACGCCGACCAAGTTCGAGGATTATTGCTGCTGCAGAAACCTCTACTTCTCCGCACGCAATTCCCGCTCCTGCATCCTCAAGAGTCCTGATCACTCTCAATCAATTGTTCCTTCTTTATCATATTCACCTCCATACCAGTCTTCTTAATTGTCCTTTCATCCATTCCAGGTTTTGCGTCTCCAGCAGCGGCGTCGCTCCAAAGCTACAAATTATACTAAGATTACTTCGACGTCGACCTCACTCATAGACGACTTCAACGAATTTTGAGAACCTCCATCAACACGACTCACTGGATACCCTCCCAAATCATTTTCAGACGTCTTCGGACGCAAAATACGACGATGAGACCAGAAATCGAGCAGGAGCTCGCCCATACGCTCCTCGTTGAGCTTCTGGCATATCAGTTTGCAAGTCCTGTGAGATGGATTGAGACCCAGGATGTCATTCTTGCGGAAAAGACGACTGAGAGAATCGTCGAAATCGGTCCTGCGGATACTCTTGGTGTGATGGCCAAACGTACAATCGCCTCGAAATACGAAGCCTACGATGCTGCCAAATCCGTTCAACGACAAATCCTCTGCTACAACAAAGATGCGAAAGAGATTTACTACGACGTGGACCCAGTCGAGGATGAGCCTCAGCCTGCAGCTGCTAGCCCAAGCAGTTCTGCCCCTGCTGCTTCATCTCCCAGCTCAGCGCCAGTAGCAGCAGCTCCTCCGCCACCAAGTGCTGGACCAGCAGCACAAGTTCCAGATGCGCCAGTCGGTGCCGTGGACATTGTGCGAGCATTGATTGCTCAGAAGCTCAAGAAACCACTCATGGAAATTCCTCTCAACAAAGCTATTAAGGATCTTGTTGGTGGTAAGTACTGATTTTCTGGGCTATGCGGCACAGAAGCTAACTAGCATGATCAATAGGCAAATCTACTCTCCAAAACGAAATTCTTGGTGATTTGGGCAAAGAATTTGGTTCAACACCCGAAAAGCCAGAAGATACCCCTCTCGATGAATTAGGAGCTGCTATGCAGGCAACCTTCAATGGCCAACTCGGCAAGCAATCATCATCACTCGTTGCGCGGCTGATATCGTCGAAAATGCCTGGTGGTTTCAATATTACAGCAGCAAGGAAATACTTGGAGACACGGTGGGGTCTGGCTTCTGGCAGACAAGATGGTGTTCTTCTGTTGGCACTTACAATGGAACCTGCTGCGCGTCTTGGCTCTGAGAATGATGCCAAGGCTTTCCTCGATGATGTGTCACAAAAGTACGCAGCGAATTCTGGTATCAGTCTCTCTGCGCCTGTCGCTGGTGGTGATGGTGGCGGAAACGGTGGTGGAATGATGATGGATCCAGCTGCGATCGATGCCTTGACAAAGGACCAGAGAGCGCTGTTCAAGCAACAACTCGAACTTTTCGCCCGTTACTTGAAGATGGACCTCCGAGCTGGCGAGAAAGCTTTTATCGGTTCCCAGCAATCATCACAAGCTCTACAAGCACAATTGGACCTCTGGAACGTGGAGCACGGAGATTTTTACGCTGCTGGTATCGAGCCCGTTTTCAGCTCACTCAAGGCAAGAGTCTACGATTCTTCCTGGAATTGGGCCCGTCAAGACGCATTGACAATGTACTACGACATCATTTTCGGTCGTCTGAAGGCTGTTGATCGAGAGATTGTCAGTCAGTGCATACGCATCATGAATCGATCCAACCCCACACTTCTCGAATTCATGCAGTACCACATCGATAACTGCCCAGCTGAGAGAGGCGAGACATACCAATTGGCCAAGGAACTCGGCCAGCAATTGATCGAGAACTGCAGAGAGGTACTTGGCGTAGCACCATGCTACAAGGATGTTGCAGTCCCAACTGGACCTCACACTACAATCGATGCTCGGGGCAATCTCGAATATGCTGAGGTTCCCCGAACCAGTGCTCGAAAGCTTGAGCATTACGTCCGGGAGATGGCTGATGGTGGCAAGATCTCGGAGTATGGCAACCGCACCAAGGTCCAGAACGATCTCAGTCGCATCTACAAGCTCATCAAGCAGCAACACAAGCTCTCAAAGTCGTCCCAACTCCAAATTAAAGCTTTGTACGGTGACGTCATCAGATCTTTGGCAATGAGCGAGGGTCAAATCATCCCCAAGGAGAACGGCAATGGCAAGATCAATGGTCATGCTAAGAAGGTTCGCAACGGGACAACAAAGAGCGGAAAAGTTGAGACTATTCCTTTCTTGCACTTGAAGAGGAAAGACGAGCATGGATGGGAGTACAGCAAGAAGCTCACTGGCCTTTACATCGATGGTCTTGAGCAAGCTGCGAAGAATGGTGTCAGCTTCCAAGGCAAGAACGTGTTAATGACAGGTGCTGGAGCCGGCTCAATTGGTGCAGACGTTCTTCAGGGCTTGATCAGCGGTGGCGCAAAGGTTGTTGTCACCACCAGTCGATTCTCACGCGAAGTTACGGAATATTATCAATCCATGTACGCCCGATATGGCTCTCGAGGCTCCCAGCTCATTGTTGTACCTTTCAACCAAGGTAGCAAGCAAGACGTTGAGGCTCTCATTGACTACATCTACGACAACAAGAAGGGTCTCGGCTGGGATCTCGACTTCGTCGTTCCTTTTGCTGCCATTCCTGAAAATGGTCGCGAAATTGACAGTATTGATTCCAAGTCCGAGCTTGCCCACCGTATCATGTTGACCAACTTGCTTCGTCTTCTTGGATACATCAAGACCCAAAAGGCCGAGCGAGGATTTGAGACACGACCTGCCCAGGTTGTTCTACCCTTGTCCCCCAACCACGGTACCTTCGGTAACGACGGTCTTTACTCAGAGTCCAAATTGGCTTTGGAAACATTGTTCAACAGATGGCACTCCGAAAGCTGGGGAAACTTCCTCACCATTTGCGGTGCTGTCATTGGCTGGACTCGTGGTACTGGTCTCATGTCTGGCAACAACATTGTAGCCGAGGGCGTTGAAGCTTATGGCGTTCGCACCTTCTCCCAACAAGAAATGGCTTTCAACCTTTTGGGTCTCATGTCGCCAACTATTGTTGATCTTTGCCAATCCGAGCCTGTGTTCGCGGATCTCAACGGTGGCCTGCAATTCATTCCAGATCTCAAGGACTTGATGACCAAGATTCGAAAAGACATCATGGAGACAAGTGAGGTCCGACAAGCTGTCACAAAGGAAACTGCTATCGAGAACAAGATTGTCAACGGTGAGGATAGCGAGGCGCTCTATAAGAAAGTCACCATTGAGCCACGTGCCAACATCAAATTCGACTTCCCAACTCTGCCAGATTGGAAGAGCGAGGTTGAACCACTCAACGAGAACCTCAAGGGTATGGTTGATCTTGAGAAGGTGGTTGTGGTCACCGGATTTGCTGAAGTTGGTCCATGGGGTAACTCTCGTACTCGATGGGAAATGGAAGCATATGGTCAGTTCTCTCTTGAAGGTTGTGTTGAGATGGCATGGATCATGGGTCTCATCAAGAATCACAATGGACCCATCAAAGGCAAGCAATATGCTGGCTGGGTTGATTCCAAGACGGGTGAGCCCGTCGATGACAAAGATGTCAAGTCCAAGTATGAGAAGCATATCCTCGAGCACTCTGGCATTCGTCTCATCGAGCCCGAACTTTTCAAGGGTTACGATCCCAACAAGAAGCAACTTCTCCAGGAGGTCGTGATTGAAGAAGACCTCGAGCCATTCGAAACATCAAAGGAGACTGCCGAGGAGTTCAAGCGTGAGCATGGAGACAAGGCAGAGATCTTCGAGATCCCCGAATCTGGCGAGTATATCGTGCGTATGAAGAAGGGAGCCACCCTCATGATACCGAAGGCTCTCAAATTCGACCGCCTGGTTGCCGGACAAATTCCTACCGGCTGGGACGCTAAGACATATGGTATTCCTGAAGATATCATCTCTCAGGTCGATCCTGTCACATTGTTTGTTCTTGTTTGCACGGTCGAATCGTTGTTAGCATCTGGTATCACTGATCCATACGAGTTCTACAAGTATGTTCATCTGTCCGAGGTCGGTAACTGCATTGGTTCCGGTATTGGAGGCACTCACGCATTGAGGGGTATGTACAAGGACCGTTACTTGGACAAGCCACTCCAGAAGGATATCCTCCAAGAGTCTTTCATCAACACCATGAGTGCTTGGGTGAACATGTTGCTCCTTTCTTCCACTGGTCCCATCAAGACCCCTGTTGGTGCTTGTGCAACCGCTGTGGAATCGGTTGATATCGGTTATGAAACGATCGTGGAGGGCAAGGCTCGTGTCTGCTTCGTTGGTGGCTTTGACGACTTCCAAGAGGAAGGTTCGTACGAATTTGCCAACATGAAGGCTACCAGCAACGCCGTCGATGAGTTCGCCCACGGTCGCACGCCGAAGGAGATGTCGCGACCCACCACCACTACCAGAAACGGTTTCATGGAATCCCAAGGTTGTGGTATGCAAGTTATCATGACGGCCAAGCTTGCCCTCGACATGGGTGTTCCAATCTATGGTATCCTTGGTCTGACTACAACTGCCACCGACAAGATTGGCCGATCAGTCCCTGCTCCGGGCCAAGGTGTTCTCACCACTGCTCGTGAGAATCCTGGCAAGTTCCCATCGCCACTCCTTGACATCAAGTACCGCCGCCGACAGATCGAGCTCCGCAAGAAGAACATCAAGCAATGGCAAGAGTCAGAACTTGAGTACCTTCACGAGGAGATTGATGCGATGAAGGCACAGGGCATCGAATTTAACGAGTCCGAGTATGCTCAAGAGCGTGCTACCCACATCGAGCAGGAAGCTGCACGACAAGAGCGAGAGGTTCTCAACAGTCTGGGCAACAACTTCTGGAGGAAGGATCCTTCTATTGCCCCACTCCGTGGTGCACTTGCTACTTGGGGTCTTACGATTGACGACCTCGATGTCGCATCTTTCCACGGTACTTCAACTGTTGCCAACGATAAGAACGAATCTTCCGTCATCTGCCAGCAATTGAAGCATCTTGGAAGAAAGAAGGGCAATGCTGTCATGGGTATATTCCAAAAGTACCTCACTGGTCATCCCAAGGGTGCTGCCGGTGCTTGGATGATGAACGGTTGCTTGCAGGTTCTCAACTCTGGCTTGGTCCCTGGCAACAGGAACGCCGACAATGTCGATCAGGTCATGGAGCAGTTCGATTATATTGTGTACCCAAGCCGCAGCATCCAAACCGACGGTGTTAAAGCTTTCTCTGTCACCTCCTTCGGTTTCGGTCAGAAGGGTGCTCAAGCAATTGGTATCCACCCCAAGTACTTGTTCGCTACTCTCGACGAAGCGACCTACAATGCATACTCAGCTAAGGTCAACGCTCGTCAGAAGAAAGCCTACCGATACTTCCACAACGGTATGATCACCAACACCATCTTCGTTGCCAAGAACCACTCGCCATACACCGATGACCAAATGTCCGAAGTCTTCCTCAACCCTGATGCCCGCGTGTCCATGGACAAGAAGTCATCATCTCTCACCTTTGCTCCCAACTTCGCCAAGCAAATCACCAACAAGTCCTCATCGAAGAGTACCAAGGAAATGGTCGAGTCACTAGCCAGGGGTGCCGCAACTGCCACCAACAAGGTTGGTGTAGATGTTGAAGACATTTCAGCAATCAACATCGAGAACGACACCTTCTTAGAACGCAACTTCACCGAGAAGGAGCAAACATACTGCCACAAGGCACCAAATCCACAAGCCTCGTTCGCTGGGAAGTGGAGTGCCAAGGAAGCTGTCTTCAAGTCTCTGGGCGTTGCCAGCAAGGGAGCTGGCGCACCATTGAAGGATATTGAGATCATCAACAACGAGAAGGGTGCACCAATCGTCACTGTAAGTTCTAATCCTCCATGATTTATTAGTATTCCAACTAACATGTAACAGCTTCACGGTGATGCCGCAGAAGCCGCCAAGAAGGCCGGTGTCAAGGAGATCAGCATCTCGATCTCACACTCAGATAGTCAAGCCATTGCTATTGCCGTTGCTTCGTTCTAAGCATCTTTGCCGCTATCTTGTACATTGCGTTCTGGCGGGGAATATACTGGCGTTTTTGCTTGCATTCATCTTTTGTATTGTGAAAGAAGGTTGGGGTGTGAGCCTCCGTAGGCTGATATAGAAAGGGAAGACGAGAGGAATGAACATTCCCTCCTGTTTAGGAGTTTAGTAAATAGTATGAAGAGAGTTTAGACTTGCCTTATGACAACTTGCGTATCGTATGTGAAATTGTGAGACGTATGTGTATTTGTGGACACATGATGCTACGAGTTCATGGCTATGAGAGAGTGACGGCCTCTCTCCTCTGACCCCTCAACATTTAACGCTTGTCTCAATTAGTCCTCAAGGTCTTTAGCAGCCCATCGAAGCTCCAAAGCAACATCCTTTCTTGCCTTTTCCCCCGCACCTTCTTCGCGAACTAACGAGACAGGCACTGCGCGCTACGATACCGAATCTTCGATTGAAGCCTTCCTTCTCTGCAGGCCACCGATTCGAGGAGCGCGTCGAGCGCCATTCATACCCACACGACCAGCACGCGACAGCAGTCAAGACTCCAGATACCGTTTCCAACCTTCTCAGTCGAACTACGACCCTTTCAATGACTTCCATAAACATAAGCTACTTCGCAGCCTCGGCTGAGCGCAATTGACAGGTCGATAATCTGTCCTATCGAGTTCGACGTCCTTGGGCAAGATCTCGATCAAGGAGAGATAGTCTGCCAGGCGCGTATCATGCCTCATGAGCCACGAATTGAGTGACAATTAAGTGTAATGGGGTATATCTGCGAGTTCTGAATCTGCGAGTGTGGCGTCGTGCTTGGCGGGCTACATATTTGCTGGAAGTCGAGCACCAGGAAGTGATCTATGTTGTCAGTCAACTGCCGCAGGATCGGAAAGTCTGCAATAAGTTTACTACGTGGTAGTCAGATAACATGCCCATCCTGCAGCAGTCTGGTGGGAGTAGGTGCAATTGGTCTCCCCTTGTCGGGTCGTTCGGCTTGCACGCATCCTATCGGATCGATTCTGTTCCAAGGACAAATTCACATCGTTGCTTCCTCCTTTCTGGACTACATTCCCAATTTGCTTTCCCATTCTACGAGTCGTGCTTTCCATCAAAGTATTCCCCAACGTTACACGGGAATGTAAGCTAGGCCAGGAGCATTCCTGTGCCACTCTTCTTCTTGAACCTCGATATCACGTCGGTCTGTACTTATCCTGACTCTCGTCCCAGCACATCAACCATGGGTTTCAGCAATACCTCATCGATCAAACTTCGAGATGGTCGCCTGCTCTCATATCATCTGTCTGGCTCCGACCAAGATGCCTCAATGGAAGGACCTATTGTCCTCTTGTCTAATTCTCTGTGTACCCCGTACCACATGTGGCATCATTTCGTTCCCCGCTTGCATCAATTCAACTTCCGAGTTCTACAATACAACCAAATTGGTCATGGCGAGTCTACAGTAGATCCATCGACAGTCGATGAGACAACATTCGACATTCTAGCAGACGACGTCAAACAACTTTTGGACATCCTCGAGATACAAAAGCTGCATGCTTGGGTAGGAATCTCAATGGGAGCCGCCACAGGCATCGTGTTCTGCGCTCGAAATCCGGGCTTGGTGGAACGCCTGGTTGTTTGCGATACAATATCATGCTCGCCCAGTTCATTGGGAGCTGGAGATCCCTTTGGACCTCGCGTCTCTGCAGCAAGAAGTGCACGCAACCTGGAAGCAACCATCGAACAGACTTTGGCAAGATGGTTCTCGGAAGACTGGAGGAACTCCCATGACGAAGAGCTGCAACGTATGAGGGATCTGATGTCGAAGACCAAAGTTGAAGGGTTTGCAGCATGCTGTGCGGCCCTGAGAAAGACGAGCTTTGATTTGCGACCACTTTTCGGCAAGCTTGGTCGGTCTGTTGAGGAAGTCCTGCTTGTCGTGGGAGAATTGGATGCAGATTTACCCCAGACAATGGCGGTTATGAGACATGAGATTCAACAAGGTTTCGAGGCTGCTGGGACGAAAGATGAAGTGAGGTTGGCTATCATCAAAAAAGCGGGTCACGTATCGGTAGTTGATGGCCTCGAGGAGTATACATCCATCGTGACTGCATTTTTGACTAAATAAGAAAGGTATGTTTGCTTCTCAATTCCCACCTTGAAGAAAATGGCGTCTTACGAGCTAGTATCAGGTCTCATGTGAAACTGGCAGGAACGAGCTCCGGATGTCCCGGAAACAATTACACATTAATACTATCCCTAAATATCTTGATTAAAGAGTCACATTCTGCTTTACAGGTTCGGTCTCAGAGCATTCTTGTCGTCTTCGCTATACCTTACATCAAAACCCCAAGGCAAGTAGTTTGCCCAGACCCCCAAACCACGTTACAATGCCTTTCTCAGCCCACCACATCAACTGATACTGTGCCCAGATCGTACCTATAGGATCCTTATTGATCCAAATGCCACCACTATTACTCTTCGGGAAGTCTCCCAGTGTCCCAACCCCTCCAGTGACATCCGCCTCCAGAAACTCCACCAACTTCCTCCACCTCATCTCATCCGACTCCTTCAAATCATCAATCACAATCTCCATTCCCCTCCCCTCCATCTCTTCCCTCACAAAGAACTTCCTAACACCTCTCATATGCTCCCTATAAACCTTCAAAAACTTCTCCTCATTTCCATCGACCTGATAAGCACCATAGATTGTTCTATGGCCTTCCCATAATCGGAGACGAGTATGTCTTCTCATGCTCTCAAGCCAAATTTTTTCTGATCTCCTTAAGCTAAGGATGAATTTCGAGTCGGGGTAGGTTCTGCTCATGTTGGTGTAGACTTGAGGAAGTGACCAGGGGAAGTCTTCGAATGTTTGGTATTTTTGGGACATGGAGAGGACGGGGAGGAGATTTGGGGTTGGGAGGAGGGCTTGGTGGCTGAGGTATCGGGACCAGATGTCTGTCCATCCGGAGCGACTGTAGTTCAGGATCTCGAATGCATCTCCCAAAGATGTCGTGCCGGTCTTCGAAAGTCCGATCACGAAGACTTTTGGATTCGTTGGGCCTCTTGCTGGCAAACCCAAAACGAAGGCGAAGAGGATCACGTGGAGGACTAGTAGTGGGAGGTGAACTTGCATTGGAAACATGATGCTGTATGTTCTTCTTGTTTCGTTTGCTTGGAATATACTTGAAGACTGCCAGTGCAACATGTTTCCGCCTCCTGCTCGAGCGGGATATGATATAATTCTCAGGTCTTCCGGCCAAATCGGCAATTGGCTTTGTAACCTCCCTCGGGGTCAGGCGCCTCCGCTTAGCTGCTATTGGTGTGGAAGACTTGGTCTTGGTTGAATCCATTCGATATGTCTCCATCCTGTCCTGGTCTAGTCGGCCACCTCCCCACCTGCAGTGTGTCTCTATCCTTGTCAAGGCTCTCCGGTCTTGGACCAAGAAAATGAGCTCTCAAATTAGTACATTATGCTTCGAAGTCTTCATGGTCCATTCTTAAGTATTCGTTATCAACGTAGTCGCCTATCCTTCGCTACTACTGCTCCCACCTTTTCGATTAATCGTCTTTGCAATGTCTATTCTATCATGGTCTGCCAGGCGATGTGGCGGGATCTCACTCTTTATGCTACTTACTCTTTGTTTTGGAATATTATTCGAAGCTGTTGCCAGTGTACCATCGCCCCAACATCATGCCAGCCATCACATGCCGAATTCAGCACGTACTTCAGCGGCGTGTCACCAGGGAATTTTGATGCACTTATTTGCATACTACTCACTCATTATTCACGCGCTGGTAGTGGTTTTCCCAATCCGGGCTTGTCGAGCAGTATGGGAGGGGATAGGAAAACTGTAAAGAACGAAACTACATAAGTCCCTTGAAAGTCCCAGCCTACGTGGTGATTGGAAACTATCCTCGCCATCCATCTCAAGCACAGATACTTCCGACTTTCCATCTTCGCATTCGTCCAGCGAGGTCGGCGATTGGGACTCCTCGACTGAACTCGAAGATGAATCGGAGTTGGTCATCCACGCCATTCTAATTCCCAACTACAAGGAAGACATCGAAGGGCTTACCGAAACGCTAGAAGTGCTTGCTTCTCATCCTCAACCCCGCCACTCATATGATGCAAGTCAATCTCTTCACTTTCCACAAGCTAATGAATGTCTCGTTCTAATAATTTTGTAGGTATACTTGGCCATGGAGCAACGCGAGATCACCGCAAAGGCAAAAGCTGCCCAATTACTCTCCAAATTCAGAAGTAGCTTCAGATACATTACAGCCACATTCCATCCTGCGGGTATTCAAGGCGAATCGGCAGGAAAGAGTAACAATCCGGGTTGGGCTGCCCAAGCAGCTAGCAAGAGATACGAGCCTGAGATGAGGAGGGATGTCATTTTGACAAGCATCGACGGTACGCTAATTCGCTCCTTGCATCCCATGCTCTTTCCCATTTTGGTTCCAGTATGATAATTTGATCGTATTGCGACAACCCACGGTATCGCGGTACCAAGGCTCACCGTCGTTCTCAATTCTAGCATACACGTCGTCGATGCATGTCACTGGAAGCGAGAGGGATGTCACCGCTTGGCGTTTTGTGGCTTTTGATGTTGAAGCTGCCCGCGCAACGTTTCTAGCAGCGGCTCCGTCTTGCCGAGAGTTGATTGCAGGGGAGCTATCGCTTTGGACATCAAGCGATGCATCTAATACAGAACCTTTTCCAATAAACCTACGATGTCTATCACGTTGAAAGCGATCTGAACAACTCGTGATGTTGCTGATAGTCTTTCAATATCCTCAAGTTGCGGATCGCAATGCTTCACAAGGAAACGTGTACAGTTCATTGGAGATTGAAAAGTTGATGTTCGCATCGTGGAAAGTTGTGTGTACCAAACGTGGGGAAGCCAGCGATCCAGTAGTATCAATGGGTCGATGACCAATGTTCCCAGCGCGCACACTGATTGGCGAATTTGGAGAACATCGCTAGCAAGCATTTGTTTCACAGCCGACAGCCATCTCTCTTGGAGATACTTCTCAGAGATAACCTCAATGCATCTTGCATATCCAGATACCGCATCAACGACCCTCTACTCGGCACCAATCATCTTCGATCGTAACGCAAATCTCGTCCCTGGTATTGTCCGCGTGGCAGACGTACTTTGGAGCGCAGCAGGTTTATCTGGTCATTATCAAGGCTCAACAATATGTCCGCCGACGTCAGTTTACTCTGTACCACTTGAGTTGGTGGATAGGGTTGGGGGTTGGGACACGGGACCAGAAGCTATTGGTGAGGATCTTCATATGTATTTGAAGTGCTTCTTTGCTCTGAATGGGTGCCTGACTACGAGGATGGTGTTGAGCCCTGTGAGCCAGACAAATATCACTGCTTCTGGAGGTGAAGGCTTGGTGGCACAATTTTATGGTGTCAATGCCCGGTATCGTCAAGCGCTTCGGCACATGTGGGGGTCGTTGGACTCTGGTTATGCGTTGAAACAAGCAGTTGGAGCGTGGCGGCGACGGTGGCAGACAGAACGACTTTGTCATCCTCTTCATCACACAACAAGTTCAGAAACCCGGAACTATGCTTCCTTCGACTGGGAGGTGGATGTTCCAGGGGCTGAAGGATTGGCTATGGTTGTTAAGGTTTCACCTCCAAAATGGCTGAATATCCTTCTCCTCTTCCATCGCCTATTCGAAGCACACTTCCTGCCAGCACATATTTCGATCTCGATCATTACCTCAACTCTATACCGAGCTCTTGTTCCAGAAGACCAAGATAGCTTTAGCATCGCTTGGACATTTGTCGCAACAGACATTTTGAGAACGGTGGGACTCGAAACGCTCCTTGTCTACTTCTACTCTTATCAGAAGTACTACCGTCTAGCATCGGAGGCTCGACGAAACGAGATGGCTGCTGCTGGTCTTGTGGAGCGTATGCAAGGTGGCTTCAGTTCGAGGTCTTGGAAGAATGTCTTCGATTGCGTTTGGATTCCGTTCGTGGCACCTTTGTATGGATCGATTCCGGCGATCCATGCGCAGTTGTCTCATTTCTGGACGTTGGATCTTACCTATGTTGTCAGCAGCAAGCCAGTGAGGGGTGGTTGCAAGAGCACATGATGAAAGGTCTCGTAATATGGGCGTGAACTGCTTTCGTTTGTATGCTTTAGTTTCATCAAGATGATGATCTCAATCGGACATCATTACTCGGTCACAAACTTTCATAAATTATATAGATAAGAAACTCAAACAAGCACATTTTGGTCTTTTAAATACACTAAAGCTCACAGCATGATGATGGCAAGTGCCACATTGTACAAGACCAAACTCTACTGTCCATTCTTAATATCATCCGCGATCTTTTCAGCCAGAGCATCTTTTCTAGTCAGAAACATCTTTCTCCAACTTGAAGAGGAAACTTACAGATAGTACTCTGAGGATGACCGGGGGGCAAGAACGGGAAAGCAGAAGAGTCAACGACCCGAACGCCTTCAACTCCAAACACTCTAGCATGGCTATCAACGACAGCCATCGGATCGCTCGCAACACCCATCTTGCAAGTGCAACTGGCATGCCATACAGTCTGCAAACTTCCTTTGATAGTCTGTATTTCCATCGTTAGCATCTTTCTTTCTTCTTCCGGAAATGAAGCTTACCGATAAGATCTGATCGTCAGTCTGAACACTCGGACCAGGATATGCTTCCGGCCGTCCCTGAACAGTCTGTTGCATATACTTCGACGCAAAAGCTTGCCGTACGCGCTTATAAGCAGCGATTGCAACCTTTTGATCAGTGGGCGACTGGAGATACGCAGTGTTGATTACGGGGAGAATGTTCGTGTCGGCTGAGATGACTTGAACATTTCCTCGAGACTGAGGTGCGACAAGCGCTGCGAGAATGGTGGCATACTGAGCACCATCTTTTGGTTGTCCGAAGAGGAGACTTGACCAGTCACCGACGTATCCTGCACCGGAAAGGTACTCGATTTCAGGCCAGTCGGCAGGGTAGCTATATCACATTAAGCAAAGCGTCAGGGGAAGGATTGTGGTCACCTACTCGGCGAGATCAGCCAGAGCGTCAGTACCTAGACTTGGTCTGAGAGCATCCGGAACTTTCTCCCAGCCAAGAAAATCTGCAACAGGATTGGTGAGAGGCCCAGTCTGGGTTGCAGCGTATTGAACGAATTGAGCTGCGAGGTAGATGGGATCATTCGCGAGTTTTGTGAATGTAGTCAATGCGACTTTGTAAGCTGGGCCGAAAAAGATATGGTCTTACATGTTCTGTCCAACGCCGGGGAGGTCCTGGACAAGCGGTACACCCAAGGCTCCGACTTGAGCAGCAGGTCCGATGCCTGAGACCATGAGAAGCTGTGGTGACTGGAATGTGCCGGCAGACACGATAACTTCTTTATTGACACCGAGTGTATATGAAATGAGGTTAGACTCGACGACGACGGAGATCGCCTTCTTGTTTGCATCAAAGTTGATCTTCTTCGCCATAGTTAGTGTGAAGACCTTGAGGTTAGTTAATTTCTCTGAGCTGCCTCATTCAAGAATGATGTCTGAGAAGATTCTCGACTCTCGTCTTTCGGACTGATCGTGGTGGAGCAGTACTGGCATCCCATGAGTGATCCGCTATTGAAGTCTTGAGTTGTTGGAATGCCGATTTCGTTAAGACTCCCTTGCATGTAGCCTGTATTTCGCACTTAGATTGCTGTTCAGTCTCTTTGGGCAGCAGTTTTCTTACTACTGAAGCTCTGAGCCGTGTTGGGATATGAAACCTGGGGGAAGTATCAGCCATAGTCTCCTCATATCCATACTCGTCTTCACCTACTTGGAGAGGTCCTCCACTGCCACTGAATGCATCGGCATTGTACAAGGCAGTCGCATTCGCCACACGTTTTGGCCCTGGTGGTGTGAACTGCGGACTTTTCTTGTAGTATGGAAGGAAGTTGTCGAAAGTATAGGACTGGTCATCGACAGCATCTGCCCAATTTTGGAGAGCTCCAACAGTAGGTCGTTGGTATATCATGAAATTCCTGGCGGAGCTGGACCTGTCAGCATACAATATACAACGAGATTTTCAAAGCATACCTGCCACCGAGACATTTTCCTCTGGCATAGGCTCGAGCCTGGTTATCGGAAGCTGGGTCTTTGGAGGTGAAGAATCCCCAATCGACAGTCGGCAAAGTCTCCTTCGTGCCTGTTTTTTCTTCTTGGCTTCTCGATCTCGTGTATAGAGCAAAGGGGTAGTACTCACCAACGAAAGTGACATCTCCGCCGGGAGTCGATGCAAGCAGCGGATCAGCAACTTGGTAGACAGTACCTGCTTCAATCACAGCCACAGTCACAGTAGGGTCCTCAGCAAGTCGCTTCGCAATTGTTAGACCTCCTGTTCCTCCACCAAGTACAATATAGTCGAACGCCTGGTTGACACCGAGCGTTCCCAGAAGACTCCCGGTCAGTCCATTGACTTGGCGCGCTTCGTGTTTGATGGGTGAAGACAGGATTACAGGTGCTAAGACCACAAGTGCCAAAGGGAAAGACTGGAGCTTCATCTTTCGAAATAATTGAGAAGGCAGTCTATCAGAACTTGTCAGCGAGGACGGGCAACTCGTGTCGTCGACCTCTCGAATTGGAAGATGGCTATGGTGGACTTATACCCTCGGTCAGGGGTATCACAGGCACGCTAGCACTCAACATTTTTTTTGTCCTCTGAAGCTGAGGAAGGCGGAATGCACCAGGATGTATCCTGTTCAATCTACACGAAGATTGGCGGCCAGGAGAAGATTGAGCCTCGTGAGTTGTGCTAGTCCTGATGATCACCACCTGGACCGTCACCCCGCAAATACTACTGTAGGGCTAGGTCTCGAGGTGGATGAGTGATCGCCAAAAATTTCCCCGCGCGCCTTCCGGAATCATTTTCTCTAGCATTTAGATCCGCTCGAACAGGCTTTGACTTCAACGGCTCGTGAACTTAACCTTGGTTTTCGACAGTGCCTTCCTAGCTGGTTGAGCGATGGGAAAGGTCAAAAAAAAAAATTCTCAGGGACGGAATTAGAGACGGAATTAGAGATGGAACCCTGCAGGAACGACTTAGGATCAAAAGCGTGCATCGTAAGTGGAAACTTTCATTATGACCATTGCGAGCAGAGACGCATTCAGTTGTTCGTATTCGTTTACGAAGTTAGCGTGCGATTGGGGGAGATCCACCGAGATGGAAGGTGCGTTGGAGTTGGTGATCTGTGATAACCTTATTCTAAAGAGCAAGAAGAGTAACCAACTAGAGGATTGTATCTGCACTCTTGCTACTGTAGGTATTTCTGTTACTGACCTTAGCCGCGTCTAGACCCCGTTCTTGCACCGCTAATGCATAAATATATGTAACGGCGGCACGTAAATTTTGATTCATACGCAACCTTGTCTTTTCTTCTTCTTTTTTAGTTCTATATCGTGGTGACAAGAGTCAAAAAATGTGTAGAAATTTGGTGGAAGAAGTCCTCGGCGAAAGGGAGAGAGGCTCGAGCGATGCGATCACGGGCCTCGCCTATTGTATGATCCGTCTTATTGAAGACGATCAAAGCTTTCCTTGGCCACCAGTATCTCCTGTGAGCCGGCCCTAGTTGGCCATTGTAGGAGCGAAGAACAAAAGCGGTCAAAAGAGAAATCGCGTACCGTCGATCTTAGGCAAGGGCCGTTCAGAGCACCTGAGCGGAGGGATCTTCGTGGCTTTCAGCCAGAACCGGGATATTCGTAGAATGATTCCAAGCGACGCCGTCACCCACGAGCAAGAAACATACTACCTACCATAGCCTTAGAGAGTGCCTCGAAAGAGACTGGCAAATTTGTTCCACGCTCCTTCTTTAGCCCTTGCGGTGTCAGAGAAAAGCGACCACCAAGTCCCATAGCATGGAACATTGGGGGTCACCCTCGGATCATGCCCGTACTGTTAAGCAAAGTCATCTCTCATGACTTCGTCGGTTAATTCTCGAGCTTTAATGCAATGCACCTCAGGTTCCGGGACATTTATTGCTCTCATTTCCAGTTCTCCGGAGCTACGTGTGTCGCTGGTACCCGACATCGCGCTCTGATGTGGTCAGAAGCTGTATAAAATGTTCAGATTATTCTTTGAAGTCAACGAGTTGATCTCATAACCGATAGGCAATGCTTTTGCAAGCAAAGGTTAACCGGCTATTAGCTAGCTGTATTTGTGCTCTAGTTTAAAATATTCATTCCCATCCGATGGAATGGCTTCCCCCTTAACTTCCTCGCTTGAGAGGCTGACATGCTCGCTTAGCCCCTTTATTTGCCCCACACTTCGACAAGAGCAAGTGAGCAAATTGGACTGCGATTGAGGAAGGGGCTCACAGGCAGATTGACTGACCAGTTGAGGGGTGCGCCTCATTTATTGTTTGTTGTCTGCTAGAGGACATCGGACCATTTTCCAACGGAACACCGTATTGCTCATTGTCTAAGCCGAGGCATTTCGAGCCACGAGGAAGATGCGATTAGCACATAAACTTTTGAGTAAATATTCCAGTAACTAAACACCATTGACTGGACAGCTATTCGGATCACTGGACGGAGTTCGGCCTTGAGATGCCGCTGTGGCGAAACCAGCATCCGAGAGCCAAGCATTTCGTTCAGTTGTTTCACCTCTGTTCCACCTCGTTCTAGCCTTCGCTGCTCATACTCCATTTAACAAGCTTCAATCCAACATCGAAATCAGACGACAATGCGATTGGATACGGAACCTAATAATTGCTCGCCCATCTCAAGCGATCTCCCGCAGAGCCTAAGGCGATCAGAACAGTTCTCTCTTGAAACGGTTCCGGTTCAACTTCACAACTTCAGATGGACTTTCAGCGTTGATGCAATTGAACGAATACCGGCATTGAGCAGAAAATGAGCTGTGGCTCGGATTCATCCGATGCTGAATTTGTGTCATCGAGGATATGCTGGAGGCTGAGAGAGTACTTGAGAGGAAGAGGTCCCGGCTTGAACTTTCGTTTGTCGTCAATTGTTTGAATCCTATATCAATATCCTCATTAATTCTAAACTAGCATCATGAGATCAGCACTGCTTCTAGGCTTCAGCCTCAGCCTCTCCTCGGCCGTGATACTGAAGGACATAGCACTCAAAGGTGCTTTTCCATCCATCTCCCATGACACCAATTCCACGAATTCAAACACGACAGCTTGCGCAACAGGTGTTCATATGATTGTTGCTCGTGCAAGTACCGAGCAGCCAGGACAAGGCATCATTGGTGCAGTCGCGACTCAGGTCCAGCAACAAGTCCCAGGCTCTGACTCAGAAGCTGTGGACTATCCTGCAACGCTGACCGATTACCTGAATTCGGAGGCAAGTGGTGTGGCCGCCATGACGAAGTTAGTAGAGAATTATGCTGCAAGGTGTCCGAACAGTAAGATGGCTTTGTTGGGATATTCGCAGGTATGTGAGCAAGAAAGATGAAAGGAGTACTGACTGACGATGTGTTCAGGGCGCGCAAGTCGTTGGCGATATGATGTGTGGGACGAGTGAGACTAATTTCAACTCGACCCAACCTCTTTCCGCAGCGTTGTCGAAGAACAGTAAGTCTGCTTATCCACTCCCAATCCAGTCTCTCGGCCCTCCCTAGGCTCTTTGTACTCCTATCTTGCAGCGAGGGTTTTCATTGATCGAGACACTCGGCCTAGCTAGAAAATGTCCCCACGAGACTAGGAGATTGAGAACCCCAACGACTTCGAAATCCCCAAAATGCTCCTCAAACTGACTCTTCTTCTAGTTGTCGCTATCGTCCAGATGGGCGACCCCACCCACGTTCCAAATCTATCACAAGATGTCGGAAACAGCACCAAGACAGGAATATTCCCTCGAAAGAATACGACTTGCGGTAATTCGGCGGCTATCACACAAAGCTACTGCAATGCGAACGATAAGTTCTGTGACAGTGGTAATAGTATACAAGTTCACATTAGCTATGTTCAAGTTTTTGGAACGCAGGCGGCCCAATTCATTGTTGGGAAAGTTGGAGGAAACAGCACGAGTAATAGCACGGTTAAGGCGGCATGATAGTGAAAGGTCGGTGTGTTTTGAGTGGTTCTCTTTTCTGTACATATCAGCTGTTCTATACTTGTACTTATGAATCGAGCTTTGTAGATCCATGTAGAGAAGTCTCATCAGTCAATGTACTTCCCGAACCACTCCAAGACAGTGTTGTACCCCTTCAAGTAAGCCTTCTTGCATTCCTCATCCTCCAGGTTTCCACGAGCGCTCATCCATCCATGGACTTGCTCGGAGAAAGCCTCGACGTGCTTCTCAACCGTTAGAGCCTTGTTGAAAGCTTCGACTTCCTCATTTGACTCTTCTTCAGAGGCAAGGAAGCACATCGGAATAGTGACTTTGGCGGCGTCTTCTGGCGCGATCATGCCTGGGTGGCATTGGGCAGAGACTTTGAAGAGTGTGTCTGCGCCTGAGGTCACAGAGACGACTTTGCCACCCCAGCAGAACTGAATTGGTCAGTAGGAAGTAGGCTAGATCTTGGATAGATATCGTACACCAAGGGCGGCCCATGTCTTCTTCCCATACTTGGCCTCGATAGCTGCGAGTATTTGAGGAATGCGCGGAATAGCAATAGCAGGTGTGTGAGACGGAAACCAGCCATAGAGTCCTTTCTTCTGTTCCTCAGTGACTGGTGGGTACCTTAACATTTGTTAGCAAGATTCTTCGAGAAAGTGGGGGAGAGCGGGATTAGCTACCAGGCAATGTCACACGGGTCGCCCTCAAAGAAGTCGGGCATGAAGACTTGATATTGATGTCCCTCGTCAGAAGTACTGAGAATGTCTGCTCCTTGGATTGTCTGTGGGAAGTATCCAAAGATGTCATAGATGACAAGAATGGCAAGTTTGGCTGATTCTGGACCAGTGACATCTGAATGATCCATCTGAGGTCAGCACTTCTGCGAGAGATTGGCGGCAATTTGCAGTGGAATCACGAACATGTTTTGAGGCCATCAATAGCTTCATATTTCCCCTTTGACTCATAGCCTTTCGCGACGATGGGTGGAATGTTACAGCATGCTTTGCTGTGGCCTCCAATTGACTCGACCATGCTGACGTTTTTCTAGAAAGGTGCGAGGAGAAAGAGAAAAGGATTGACTTGATGAAGAGATTTAGAAGCTGCCTCTTGACGTTTATATTGACTCTTCTCTCTGCTGACAGATCCACGAGCTCTCGGCCGCCTTTGCAGCAGCTCAGTGCATGGACGGCACAGCAATTGTCTATGTACCCCGCCTGGGATGAAGACGACGCCGGATGAGTGTGGCGGAGCAGTTCAAGTGGAGATGAACAGTTCAAAAGGGCTGAAATATGGCGCTGAAGAATTACTGGAGCCTTGAGCCGTTCCCACTTGAGATGCTGTTGTCGTCTTCAGAAGGGCGTCGAAGTGATCGGAAGTGGGATTTAAAGACCAGTACGAAAGTTGCCGAAACCTACGCCTTGCAAGTGCAGAACTCAGACCGCCCCTCTTCTGCGCGAGTGACCACGACAACACCACAAATTTCCAAGACAAAAGCCCACAATCGACAAAGGAATATCTGCCGTTCGACTCCTAGGCCCCAATTGATGCATACCATGCGCAATTGATAGCTGAAGCTCAAACAACGGGGCAGCAAAGGACTGATTGTGGAACTCCCGGTTTTGGACGAACACTACAAATGATGTGGGAGTGAGGTCCGGCATACAGTATCGACAGCGTCCACATCTCCTGGTTGGCAAGAACAGACGGTCGACAAGCTGTACGAATGCTCATTGATGAGCCTGTATTGACGCTTCCACGTGGTCTGGGTGGTAGTGGATGCTGGAAAAGTCCTGCTGTCCTGCAAAGAGACGCGGAAAACACTGTGGAGGCTCCCACTTGAGGTCATGCCTACTTCACCAAGTAGCTCAAACATCGACATACAACTTGGCCAGGTTACGGTTGGATTCGAGATTACCTGCATAGACTGGGTAGTGCCTCCATCCTGGGTCGATGGGGCTCCAGTCTGAGGCGACGCGTCGTGAATACACTTACTCGAGTGTATCCTTGACAAATTACTTGAAGAGGGTGTCAATTTGAGTGATATATTCGATGGACTTGATGGTCTGGTTGGATTGATTAAGGTGGTAAGATCTAGCTAGGTGCGAGGACATTATATCCATTGCAGTGCTTACTCAGCACTAAAACCACTCGAAAGTCTAATACGCCTTCTGCTGAGGAGCACTATAGAGATATATCTATTCCAATGTCCAAAATGATGTAAATAATCAATGTCTTTACGTGACTATTGTATTAACTATTATTGTGATTTATCGTTTTTTATTTCTTATTAATTATAGCGTCGAATCGTCGTAAAAAGTTTTATTAAACTTTGTAGTACTAGTTTTAATTGCTTCGTAAAAAAAACTTATAGAGAACTAAAAAAAGTCTATTTTCTCTATGGGAGTTCGATTTTAAATAAAATATTTTCAATTTTTATTCTATAATTAAAAAGTATTTTAAATTTGTTTAAAAAAACTTTCGTTTTATTTTAATTTATTTTTTTATTATTATTATTTTAATTTTTAAAATTCGTAAATAGTATTATAATTTTTTTTATATTAAACTAGTTTTCATTTAAATTTATTATAATTTTATAAATTGTAAATCGATTATAAAATAATTGTTTTATAAAAATATTTACGATTTAATCGTTTTTTAAAATTGATTTTATTTTTAATTTATTTTTAATAATTATATCATTTTTTATATAAAAATATCAAATTTTAATATATTTAAATTTATTTAAAAATTTCGTATTCGTATTAAAATCGATCGTAAAAAAATTATCGTAATATAAAATAAAAAATTTTTTATAAATTTTTTTAATAATTTTCGATTATAATTTTTTTAATTAAATTATTTTTTTGGCGATTTTATTCGTTATTATAATTTTTATTTTTATTGAATTTTATATTATATTTTGTTATTTTTATATTATTTATAATATTATTTTATTTTTTAGTATTATTATTTATTTTAAAAACGATTTACGATCGTTTTCGATTTTTTATATAAAATCGAAAAATATATTATAATTTTTAATCGACGTTTTTTTGTAAATAATTTTTATCGTTTTCGTTTTATTAAAATATTAAAAAAATTATTTTATAAAACGTAAATATTTGAAATACGTATTAAATATAAATTTAATAAATTGATTAATATAATAATTAATATTTAATTTCGTATAATTAATTAAATAAATTATAATATTAATAATTTATTTATAAAAATAAAAATCGTTTTTATTTAATTAGTTTTTTTTTTTTTTTTTTTCGTAAAATTATATTTTACGAAAATAATAAATTCGTTTAATTCGAGTATTCGAAATTAAATCGTAATAATAATTTATTTATATACATTTTTTAATAAATTATAAAAATATAATTCTCGCGATTTTTTTCGATTTAAAATTTTACGAAAACGATAATAAAATTAAAATTTTTATTTTTTTAATACTTTTTAATTTTAATTTTAATAACGTTCGTATTTTTTTTTTTTAATAAAAAAATTAAAATTAATTTTAAATATTATAAATTTCAATTTTTCGAAATATTATTTAATTTTATCGAATTATATTTAAAAAATTTATTTAAATTTATAAAGTAATTTTTTAAATAAAAAATAAATATTTTTATTTTTAAATTTAAAATAAAATTTTTTATATAAATTTTCTTTTTAAAAAAAAAGTTTAAAAACGTTAAATTTATATTAATATAATTTATTTTTAAATTATATTTTATAATAAATACTAAAAAATTTTATAGAATTATATATTTTATAATAAAAATAAAAATTTTAAAATAATTAATACTATAAATTTATTCGAATTTTTTAATAATAATTTTAATTTTATATCGAATTAATTTATTACGAGTATTAAATTTTTTTTTTAATATTTATTTATTTGAAATAATTTTTTTATTATTTAATAATTTTTTCGTAATAATTTTATAAATATTTATTTTTTAAAAAATTTCGAATTTAATAATAATTATTTTTATTTAATTAAAAACTCGAATAAAATATTAAATATACTTAAAAAAAAAAATATTTTTTATTCAAATAAATAACGTTTAAAATTTTTATTAATTATTTTATCGTTTAAAAAAAATTTTTTTTATTGTTTATTTTATTATTTATTATTTTTTTCGTTTTAATAAAAAAATTATAAAAATTTTTAATTTTTTTAATTATTTAATCATTGATTTTTAATATTTAAAATAAATATTATTTTTAAATTTAATTAAAATTTTAAATATTAAAATTTTATTCGATTATTAATTTTAAATTTATTTTAATTTCAATTTCGTAAATATTTATTTTAATATTATTATTTTTATTAATACGTATTTTAATATTATTAATCATTTTATTATTAAAAAAATAATCGATTAAAACGTCGATAATAATATAATTAATAATAATAAATAAATTTATTATAATATATTTAAATTTTTAAAAAATAAAATTTTTTAAAATTTTGTATTTATAGAATTTAATATTAATTAAAAAAATCTTTTTTAATATTTTAAATTATTCTTAGAAATTTTCTTTGAACTCGTTCAATTTATTATTATACTTAAAATAAATAATATTTTTTTTTATATTTCTTTTAATAATTCTATAAATTTTACGAATATAAAATTAGATTTTTTTTATATTTTTATTTTTTAAAAATTTAATTTAAAAACATTTCATTATATCGTTTATAATTATAAAAAAATATTAATTCTTTTTATAAAATTTAAACAATTTATTAAAAATATTATTATATAATTTTTTTCTCTTTTTAATAATTTTATTATTTGTTTTTTTTTTAAAATTTTTTTTTTTTACTCGTTATATAAATTTTATATATTTTATATTTAATATATAATTTAAATCTCGATATTTTTATATTTATAATATTAATCAATTTTTGAAATATATTATAATTAATATAATTAAAACGTCGATATATAAACTTTTATAGAGTTTTTTTAAAATTTATTACTTTGAAAAACTCGATTAATAATCGAATTCTCGTCGATATATTTAAAATAATATTCGTTAAATATATAATAATATTTTTAATATTTTAATATTAATTTAATATAAAAAAATTATTTTTAAAATTTTTAAAAACTATAAATATTATTTTTTTATTTTTATTATTTATAATATTAATTATTCGTTTTTTTTTAAATATAATTATTATTTTATTTTCTATAAATTATAAAATAAAAATTAATTTTATTATTTTAAAATTTAATATATATTAAATTTTTTTAAATTTCAATTTTTTTTAAAAAATTATTTAAATTTAATTTTAATATTTAATCGCGTTTACGATAATACTATTTATTGTAACGATTTAATTTAATATTTATTAACGTTTTAAATATATAAAATTAAATTATATATTATTAAAATATTTCGAAATATTAAAATTTAAAATAAATAATAAAATTTAAATTTATTCGATTAATACTCGAAATAATAAAAATAATAAAAATAAAAATTATTTTCTATTAATATAAGTTTTTATTTATTGAAAATAATAAATAAAATTTTTATATAAACGTTTAATATATTTTTTAATTTTATTTTTAAATAATAATCGAGCAAATATTATTATTATTAATAAAAATACTATAAATACAATAAAATAAATAAAAATAAAAATTTTATTATATTTTATTTATAATTACTATATTTATTTTAATAATAAATTTAATTATTATAATTTTTATTTATTTAAAAAAAATTTGTTTTTATTTTCTATTAATTTTTTTATTTTTTCGTTTTATTTTATATTTAATTTTATAATATTTATAGTATATATATTAATTATATTAATTTAAATTAAATTTATTATAATTAACGAATTTCTTTTTATTATTATTATCGTTTTAACGATTTTTAGATTTTATAAAACGAGATATTAATAATTTAAACTTTTTATAATTATTTTTCTTTTTTTTACGATATTTATTATTATTATTACGATTATTACGATTAATTTTTCGTTTTTTATTTTTAATTTATTTATTATTACGAAATTATTTACGATTATATTATTTTTTTTTTTACGAATATAATTTGCAATTATTAAAAAAATTTTATTATTATAAATTTATAATATAATAATCGTTTTATCGAATATACGTTCGATTTTTAATAAACGAAAAATATAAAATTTCGTATTTTTATAATTATTATTTTTAAAAATAATTATTATAATTCGATTTAAAATTTTATTATCGATAATTAATTTTTTAATCGTTATAAATTAAAATTTATAAAACTTAAAACAATTTACGAATTCTTTAATTTTTTTTAAAAATCTCGAATTTTTTTTATTTAAAATTCGTTCACTAAATAAATATTTAAATTAAATTAACGATTTTATTATATTTTTTAAATTCGTTTTAAATTCTTTTAATATTTTCGAAAAAAATTAATAAAAAAAATTTATTTTATAATTTATCGTTTATACTATTTAAAATAATTTAAATAGTTTTAATAATTTTTTTTTTTTAAAATTATAATTCGATCGATTAATACAAAAAAAATCGATTTTAATTTTTCGTTATTAATTAATTTAATAATATAAATACTAATAAAAGCGATTAAATAAAAGTTTTTAAATCGAGAATAATTGTTTTTTATAAAGATTTCAATCTTACTCCACTTGCAAACGTAGTAAAATACTATAAAAATAGATATTATAATATCGATTAAAACTATTAAAATCGCTATAGCGAATAAAATTAATATTTTAAAGTAAAAAAAATACGACGATTTTAATAAGCACCTTCCGAGCTCATAACCTATCAATTTGAGTAATATATTCGATGGACTTAATAGTCTGATTAGATTGATTAAGGTGGTAAGATCTAGCTAGGTGCGGGGACATTATATCCATTGCAGTGCTTACTCAGCACTAAAACCACTCGAAAGTCTAACAGAGGGAAGGAACAAGTTACAGCCCTCGCAGCACTTTCCGCACTCCCAGTCCATTCACAAGCGGGCGACCTGAGCTTAACTGAAGGCTTCGAGAAGGGCAGCACTCTTCCTGCCTTTCACTAGCGTAACTAAACCCTATTTCGAATTATTCATTCGTCTTTCTCATCCCAATTCCTCTCTACATTTTCATGAATGTGGGATGCGAGCATGCAGGCAGCACCGCCGCTCACCAAGTGCAGCGTTTAAATACATCTACTTTTGTCTTACGGATTTCCACTGTACCTTGCCAAAATGCCCCAAGATTTGAGTTGAGAATTTCCTAGAGAACTCGGAGTATCCGAACTTACTCTTCTTAATATAATTGTCGAGTACCTCTTTTCTTCTTTCAGACATTCAAATGCTCGTCTTGATCTCTCTGTGAGGTGGCCTGCAAGCGCTCTATTCTTCAATAGTGTCGGTTACACAGGGATACTTATTACTACGCCAGACACAAAGTATAGGGATCTTTGTCCTATCCTTTGTAAGTTGTTTCGATTGTTGTTTTTAGACTAGAAAGTGCGCAAGAGTTAAGGGATGTAACTTTAACTCTAGCGCGGTTGGGCTAGTCCCAATGCAGCCTAGTGCTACACGTGACTATTATTCCAACAAATACTACCATGATTCGACATCAGCTTTGTCTTCCCCCAAATTGATATCGAATAAATGCTGATCTGACCTTCACCCGCGTTTCCCTGCAATGAACACTCGCTGTAGATTTGAGGAAAAGTTCGGATGGCGTCAGGCCTGGGGTTCGTCTTAAAATATTTGGAGTATTCACTCTTCAATTTGAGCGAATTTTTCGTCCCATAGTTCCCCGCCGCTAATAAATCGCCTCCCCGCTGCGTAGCCTCTCTCGAAACGTCCCACTTTTGCTAACTGTAATTACAGTAGTTACGGCGCCAGAAGCATAACATAATCGCTACTTGCATTGGTTCATCTTCCTCTATCAACTACGTCTTCGGTTTGGATCAATTTTGGAAAGCGCATCGGCAGACCATGCCTATTACCGGAGACGTTGCACAGCCTATCCTTCGTGGAGAGCTTTTGAAGGAGGCGAAGGTCCAGGCTATAATGAGTTGCCACAACGGACTGACTATACTCCAAACATGGCTCGCTGGTTCTACTTGAGCTATGGGGAATGGTGCTGAGTTGACTCAACAGGGACTTCGTCGACGTCTGCGACAGTACGGAAGATTTGCAATATACCTTGCACATCTACTTCACCTTGAGATGGTAATTTCCAAGCCTAGATTTTGACGAATGCCATCCCTTTGATTGCGTTCGGATTGCCTGAAGCACAGTCATCGGTAGCAAGACTGCCTTACTTTCTTGATGTCCAATGCAGACTCAACGCAAGTGCTCAGTCACTTACATTTTTTCTCCCTTTTACTGATCATGAAATCTCGATTTTGCTGTTTCGTTTTTAAGTTCAAGTCCAAGTCACATCGAGCCTGATTTATCGCTACCGTTTGCGTCCTTGTTGGTTTCTTTCATGCTCTTTCACACGACTTGCACAATGTCTTTGAACAAGCCTCTGACAAAGAACAGTATACTCTGTGCTTTTCGCTCTAGCACGGGATTCATGTTTAATGAATTAATTATTTTCCTCATACTTTCTTCTCAAAATGGCAGTGGTAGTCACAGCAGCAAGGGCGGCAGAAGTTGCACTATTGACGGCGTATACAGCAGCACCAATACCACCATTCGCTTGCGGAGTTCCAGCAGCTACCGCGACTCACAGATCAGCAGAGGCAGTAATTGATTTATTTCTTCATCCATTTCATACATACTATGATCTTCTTGGTGTAAATCCTTGTGAGTAAGAACAACTCTCATTTCCCTGTCGGAAGGCTGTTGAGTAGCCGTGTAGGAGTCACTGTCCGTAGGCCCATGTCTTTCGCAGCCTCGAGATTTAGGCGTAGTAATTGACCTGGACATTTTGACCAACAGGGGCCTCTGCGAACGTTTCAACAGCGAATGCCGCGACCCTCAATGCCTTGTTTGTGGTTGCCCCTGCCGGTGCATTGGCTGTCGTACAAAACGTTGTAGGCTGTACTTGCTTGGCCGGCCTAGCCTTTGCCCTCAATGGTATGTCTACTGCCACTATTTATGAATATACTTCTGAGAATTTGATACAGTCCTCAACAATGCCGCTGGCATCATCAATAATTCTGCATTGCGAGCAGTCTATAATAGCACTGCTGCGCCTGCTGGGATGCTTGCACCCTGTCCTCGCGTTCTCATGGGGACCCCTCTGCCGTACAATATTGTGCAACGGACACGACTTGAAGTCACAGCATTCCTTGCGGCTCCTACAGTATTTGACTATATAATCCCAGGGGTTGCAGGTGGACCATGGGGAAGTGTCGATGGGACAAACATGACCTTCGTCAACATTGTCGGGACCCCAAACATGCCCGGGTGCCGAAAACGTCAAAACTCTTTTTGGTGGAGCCTATCGATGTGCCTTGATAGGGTACCCAATTTCTGTAAGTCAGTTTGGCTCATGAAGTTTCGTACTACTGACAGCGTCAAGGGGCATGGCTGAAAGCCAACACGTGGAACTTTTGGGACGAAGCGACGAATCAGTTCATGCCAGCCGTGGGCGTGAACCCTCATGCCAGAGGAGATCTCTATTTTAATTTAGATCAGGCGTGCCAAATAAGAGGTGTGGCAGGCAGCATTGAGGAGCAGCTGGTCGAGGACAGAACTGGTAGACCTTTGGCTGGTCCCCGATCACGAATGCCTCTGCGCTTTCTGACGCCCGAAACTTGGCAGGTTGTTGTAAGTGTTCTCCCTTGAAGAACGTCCCTGTCCCATTCGTCTCTATTTTGCTCTCAAGAACCATATGAAACGGGCGGCTGACATCAGAATTCCACTGCACAGGCTGATACCTTCCGCATTGAGTTGTTCATCTTTTGCGAAATTCCCGTTGGATCGCCTCGGAGGAAAATGGACGTCTACGTCCGCGGAAACCATAACGCTCGTCAAGTATTTATGCTCTGGAAGAACGATGGAAGTTATATGCCCATAGAGCCTTTGGTGATAAGCCCCAGTGTCTGGCGGTACACCAAGCACATGGCAGGTATGATAAACTTGAACAATGACCCGAACAACGAGATATCAGCTGCTTCGAGCCTGTATAGATCTCCCCTTCTCGCTCTTGCGCCAGGCGGAAGGCCTTTGTCCCCGAGGGCTAGTATTATAAACAGTGTTCCTGGAGGGGGATACGCTCCATTTGTTCCACCGTTCCCAGTACCGGAACCCTTCGCTTCAATGCCATCCCGTTTTGTATCGAACAATTTCCATGATCGGTATCTAAATACAGGGCAATGGTGTTGAATCGATTGCTTTTGCAGATGGTAGAAAGACTGCTATTGTACTGTATTATAGCTAATGCAAGGTAGAATGAAAGCCAGTGATTTGGCGCATATCCTTCGTATGTTGGTGGACAACGATTGGTCCTTGAACAGATCTTTAATACGTAATTATTATCAACCCTTCTCGATTTTCCTTGATTCCTGTGACGCTTGAGCCCATCAATTAAGAGCTAGAGGGATGTACTCAATGCATGTTAATCTTTCTGTCTCCTTCCAAGAATCCGAGGCTCGGGGATAGGGTAAGGCGTGCACAGGAGGCGACCGCTTCTTTAGGGCCGGGTCCAGGCCCTAGCCTCAGCACAGTAACCCTGAATTTCAGGCTTTCATCACTAAATTCCAGATTTCGCTCGCTAAATCTCAGCATCTCCTCACCATATTATCACCCCTAAACTAAATCACAACTCTACCACCTCAACACTTCCATCCACCTTTCCCCCTACACCCCACATCTCCCTCAACCTCTTCGTCTCTTTCCCTCCTGTTCAGAATGTCTCCCTCAAACCTTTCAACACAATTCCCATACCCTCCAACCCCGTCTTCTCAACACTCCCGGCAACTCTTTCATAGCCCACTAATGCACCAAAACCAGGAACCCTACATCTCTCCTCCTTCCATTCCCTCCTCAACCCCGCATCCTCTTTCTCACTCCTAAAGTATACTTCAACCTTAACTCCCGCCGCCTCGCTAAGGATCTTCGCCACATCTCCGATTGTAAGATTCTCAGCAACGAGATCTATTTCCCTCCCTTCAAAAATTCCAAGATTAACAAACGCTTCAGCCACCACTCGACCGATATCCCCCACATCAACATGACCCAACATATCCTCCGGTCCGTAGCTAACTTTCAACACCCTCTCTCCCTCCAATTCCGGGAAATGGCTCGCGCAATCGGGAAGTAAGAGTTGCGGCCATTACTCTCGGCCACTTTTCGCGAAATATACTAGAAACCCCGCTTTTTATACCTTTTTTAAAAACTTATAAAAGCTTAACACTTTATTACTTTTACTTAAAAATTAAATATGTAATAAATTTTTATCCTTTTTAATATATAAATTAATAAATTAAGAATTTTTATAATTTTTATAAAAATGGTATAAATTTAAAGTAGAAAAATATGCGATTTTTTGATATTCTTATATAAACTCGCTTAAATTTGTATAAAAATATTAAAAGATCTCATATTTTTTTTATTTTAAATTTATATCGTTTTTATAAAAATTATAAAAAATTATAATTTATTAATTTATGAAAATATCTTTATAAAATTAAATTAAATTTTTAAATTTAATAAAGTTTGAATTTATAATTCAAGTATTATAATTTTTCGAAAAAAGTATAAAAAGCGGGTTTTTTAGTATATTTTGCTAAAAGTGGCCGGGAGTAATGGCCGCAACACTTACGAAGAGGTAGCGACGACTATGAGAAACTTTCAGAAACCGAACATGGAGACGAAGATACTGGTCACGGCTGATGTATAGCGAGTACTGATCGATAGTATTTATTTCCATCAGCTATGCATGTGCAGCCGAGGCTCACGATGCTTTTAATGGTGCCAGCAACGCAATGAAGAGCAAATAAAAATGCCATGTTCAAATGAGAAGGCTCATCCTTTTGAAATGAGAAAAGCAGCAATAACCGATTGATGCAAGCAGGTATCCCACCACGCCATCATGATCACCGTCATGATATATGCCCATCCCATCCATCAACGCCATGAACTCCATGAATATGCACCATTATCAACCAACCCATCACTCATCATCCAACCTCATACTATGCGACAATACCCTCAATCCTCTCCTCCCCGATCTCAACCTTCTCTAGTCTAGCAGCTAGTTCCTCTTGCTGCTTCTTCTGCTCCATTTCCATCAAAAATTGGGCATACTTACTCCTCTTATTATGAATCCCACACTCTGTCTTCTGCTGCCCCTTCCACCTCCCCGCCCTCTCATCCTCCCCCTCCTTAACTGGCTCCGTAGAATGCCAATCACCCACACTCTTATACCCTCTATCCAACAACTCATTATACGGCACATCATGCTCCTTGATATAATTCTCCACTTCCCTGAAACTCCAGCTCGCAAGAGGGTTTATCTTGATGAGACCGGCTTCATCGACTTCGATTATGTCGAGGGATTCGCGTTTGGCGCCTTGGGAGCGCCGGCGGCCGGTGAGGACGGCGAAGACGGCGAGGTCGGAGTAGGCGCGTTGGGCGGGCTCGACTTTTGCGACCCAGTCGTAGAGGTCGGGGTTTGTCTTCCATAACTCCTTTCCGTGCTTGCTCTCAAACTCTGCTGTAGTCGATACACCCTCTGGTTTATACACATGCAGATTGACGTTCGGGTATCGAGCCTTCGCTTTCTCAACTAGATCGAGCGTTTCTTGGAAGTGGTATAGGGTGTCGAGGAATATGGCATCGATGGTAGGAAGGGATGGAGTTTCGGTTTGGAGTTTCGAGAGCATGTCGAGGGTGACGAGACCGGAGACGCCAAAGGCGGTGGTTTGGTAGAGGTTTGGGAAAGTTATCTTTGCCCAGCGGAGGACGTCGATAGGGGAGAGGTTGTTGAGGGTTTGGTTGAGGAATTTGAGGTGTTGTTTTGCGAGGATTATGGAGGGGAGGTTACCTGCGGATGAAGCACCCGAGGCGTATCCGGACTCAAGGTTCGAGGAGGTTGATTCGCGGTGGACTCCCATTTTCGCGGTATGTGTTGAACTGTTCCGACTTGCTTTTTTGGTGTGGGGGATATACAGAAGAAGGAATTTGGAACGCGGGGAAGCTGTGTATATGTAAAGTGCGGAGTGTGGTATGGTGCAATCGCGGTATTCGATGTCGTGATCGAAGATGTGATGGAGGAGTACTCAAGCGAGAATTCAAGTGAAGTTTAGAACAAGAGAAGTGAATTAAAGCAGATCGAATCTTCCAGCGGTGGGATATGACGTCTGAAAGAAGAAGAGGGTGTGGGAGAGGGGCATGTATATGAAGAGAGAGTCATCAGAAGGATGCCTGAACGAAAGTGGACCGCAAGCACGACATATTACCAATGACGGTTTCTAAGCAAACGCATATCTACTTAGCCTTCTTCCCTCACCTGTCTCCTCCGGCGCCCTTTGTCTGGCTCCTTCCAAGCGAATTCCAATTGCGCCGATTTCGCCATCGAGAGTGAGGATTTTGCTCGAGAGGCCGTTTTGCATTCAATGGCGTGATCAACGCTAGACTCGATGGGGGTTGGTGGATGAGAAATCTAGCAGCTCAAGGCAGCAACTTGCTTTTTTATCCAGGCACAGCTGCGATATCATTGGATGCTTAGACCTCTGCCCATCACTAAAGCATAACATCATACATTTTCGAGGCAAGACAATCATTCCGCGGATAAGGTTAAGACCGCGTAAACTTTCTTTGAGCACGACGTACAATTGCAAGATCACAGCCAAGAGGATCGATCTACAAAGACAGCATGAGGAAGAATATTCGGCGGCGTTCTTCAAAGGACGAATTTGCACCACCAACTTCGGCTCGACTGGTCTGGGTTCGAGGTGCTGATTTCTTTGTCCGGGACCAAGCGGGTGCATCAAGAGTCTTGACAGCACGCCATAACTCGTGACCTGGTCCCCGGCCCAGATCCTCGAAGTATGACGGATAGACGGCGATATTGGGCCAATAGGCTCAATTTCTATGGGCATCAAGGGATGATGCTATCATGGTAGCCTTGCCCCGCGAGGCTGATGTTGAGGGGTCCTAGGCAGGAAAGGGAAGCGTGGATCCTAGCCACATGTCCAGTTCCATTCGTGACCCCTGAGTACTGCAAGAAGGGAATCTGATGAGGAAACATCTATTATCATCGTGCTACCATCCTGACTCCCACTTCTCTCATAAGGATACCCAGCCCCGTCACTCCAGGAGCCATTAATCATAACGCACGCGAGCAACTTAAGAAAAGTACTTCACCACTTGGATCTTCTTTCCTTCTGGATCCTCTTGAAATTCCTCGTTCCTTCTATGCAATCAATGTCTGAATCTCCTCTGCCGTGAAGCCAAAGACATGAAGCAGCTCCAACAGAGTGTCGCCATTCAGTCTTGCCTTGGCTTCCATCTGCACTAACGGCTTCGCATTCCACGCAACTCCAAGTCCTGAAGCCTTCATCATCAAGAGATCATTTGCACCATCTCCAACAGCAACAACTTGCTCTAGAGGAATCTTCTCCTTTTCTGCGATCTCAAGCATCAGGTCTCGCTTCCTTTCCGCATTCACAATAGTACCGATGACCTCTCCTGTCAGCAAATTGGTAGCAGGATCGGCTTCGATGGTGTTGGCGTATGCGTAGTCAATGCCAAGCTGATCAGCCAGCCACTGTGTGAGTGGTATGAATCCACCTGAGAACACAGCAGTTTTGGCGCCTATGCGCTTCAATGCTCTGATCAATTCAAAAACACCCTTCGTGGGCTTGATGACTGTTCGCAATTGGGTGAAGATGTCTCCTGAAGAGCCCTTGAGCAGCTTGACTCGCTCCTTGAAGGAAGACGAGAAGTCCAGCTCTCCATTCATGGCTCGTGCCGTAATGGCCGAAACCTCTGCTTCTACGCCAATCGAGGCTGCAATGAGATCAATAACTTCTTGCTCAATGAGTGTAGAGTCCATATCAAAGCACACCAATCGCGGATAGCGGCGGAGAACAGTATCATGCTGCAGGATAACATCCACATTCCACTCCCGTTCGAAGCGATATATGAGCTCATGTTTTCGGAGGTCATCCAGAGTGATATATGTAGGGTCTGGCGAGGGCGAAAAGGTAAGTTCGACGATCGAAGGGTGCTCAGGGTTATCGAGGCAGCGATGGGAGGAGGTGAGGATCTCTGAGCCTTGTCGGGTTGGCAGAGAGTTGATGAGATGCAGGAAGGATGTTAGGCAGAGAGGTGAGATGTAGCTTCCGTAGAGGTGGTCGAGTGGCTCTGGGTCTGGTGGTGGGGGTTCGAGAGGGAAGTTGGAAAGACTTCGGACTGGTGCGAGGTTTGGTGGGATTGCGCGGGAGGTCGAGGTAACTGGGGATGGCGTACGATCGGGAGGTATCTCGGTGATCTTTGCTCGTGGGGCTCTAGTCTTGTAGATAATCGTTGCGATTAATCGGTCTGAGTGTGTTCCCGGAGTAGGCTGACAATTCGTGTGCGACAGGGTGTGGCTGAGTCCGCTGTCGATAATCTTTGGAGGGGATTTTGGCGATGGAACACCATTGTACTTGTGGAATGACTTGGGATGCTCGATTTTCGTGCTTTGCATACCCTCAACTATGCTGTCAATGCCCTGGTCATCAAGATCTCGGAGTCAGCTAGCTTCTTTGTGTGTTTCAAGAGCAAAAATGCGTGTCTTAGTAGTGCAGATGGAACAATGCACTCCAGAGACATGCCGAAAGAGGAATAATCCTCCGAGAAATTGATGCCTTACCTGGTGACCATCTTGTTGTGGAGGTCGATATTGTTGATGCTCTTGCAGATAAGAACGGCTGCGCATGTTCGAGCCGAAGCTTGGGCGTCCAGCTCTGACGGGAGAGTCTGTCTCTGTCATATTGCTTTTGATCCGTCTAGATTAGATGTGTTTGGAGGAGGCTTGGAATGGGTGTCGGTGGGTTCTTTTGCTTCTCGCAACTCGGTTTTACCCCACCAGCATAACTGCGCTAGACCTGAAATAGATAGGTTTCTTGCAGTGACCCGCTAATGAAGTTCTGAACCCTTGAAATCTTTGCCGCTTCTGAATAGCTTCAAATATGTTTCCTATCTGATGCAGCTTCCAGGCCCTTCATTCCATGTATGCAATCCCTGGTAAATCAGGTGATACCGTGTCAGTTTCGTGGAATGCGAGGCCATTCTGCCTGGACGGCGGTGACACCGAGTACTTTGTCTGATATAAGTATTCAGCTGAAATCACATCGTCTGGTTCTGTTGTCCGGACAGCACCTCAAATTTCTCCATCTCCTTACCATTATGTCAAGCAAATATCAGAAAAATGGCTTCTGTAATTGATCTTACCTCCCATTCGCCCGATTCCGGCGCTCAGACGTTGTCCCAGCTTGCTGAAAAGCGCGTCTTACAATCCCTGTCAGAGGCAGTAGAAGGTTACCAATCAACGGCTAGTTACTATTGTGGTGGCGGCCTTCCAATCGCCATGCCTTCACTACCACTTGGGCCACAGCACGTTGTCCCAATCGCTAGGCTTTCGAAAACCATCGCTCTTCGTTGGGATACACCCGAGCATGATGGCTCTGCTCGAAAGGTCGAGTTCCCCCTCGCAGCATCGGGTACCGAGAGCACCGAGGCTCAGACCTTATTCGAAGAACTCCTAAAGACATGTGCATTTGCTACTTTGGACGAAACAACGAAGATATCTTGGACGAAAGCTATCGAAAGCTGGGAAGCTAGATCGTGATCAGTTCTCTGTTGACTTTCATCCGCGTGACTACGCGATTATCAATGCTACCAACTAGATTCTCCTGCCTCAGATTGATGTGGGATTTCTGAAGGAGAGAGGCGAGCATCATGGAGTGCTAGCAGAACTTTATAAAGTGAATGTGAGCCTCATTCCATAAGGAAGGGTTACATTCTTAATACAGAAGATTATTAGATTTATTCCGGACCATCAGGCAAATTTCAAGCTCACGTCGACACTCCTCGAGGACCGACTCAATTCGAGTCGCTTGTCATCGGTCTTCCTCATCCACATGAAGGTATGTCGCTTTAGCTTTGAACTCGCACCCGCTAACACCAAGTAGGTGGCCAGCTCCGTGTCTCTCACAAAGGTTACTCGACACTCTTTGACTAGAGCAACACCGACTCCCAGGACATCCAGTGGGCAGCTTTCTACAGCGACTGCGAGAACAAGGTCCTTGAAGTCACAAGTGGCCACAGAATCACACTCACTTACAATCTCTACGTCACGGAACAAGTCGGCGGCATTCTCCAACGCAATCCAACAGCCGATCCTTCCCTCTTCTCATTGTATGAAGGAGCAAAGCAGATGCTATCACAACCAAACTTAATGAAGAAAGGTAACCATTCCTTCCCAGCTTCCACAATATCGCTCTAGCACACCCCAGGCAACATCCTAGGCTTCTACTGCGTCTATAAATACGCACACCACACCTCCCGCGTCTCCGCCCTCATGCCTTGGGCACTAAAAGGCGTCGACGTAGCCATCTACAGCGTCTTCCGCTCCCTGGGCCTCGAAGTCTTCGCCCGTCCAATTCTCGTCAGCAACAACAAGATCGAAGCCTTTTGGAAGAGGAAAATTGAGTACCATTACGAGGAAAATACAAATTTGGAGACGGGAGAATGCGACGAACCCGACTTCACCACAGAACCAACGCGAGTTGGGACTGATATTCACGTGACTGTACTTGATAGTTCTAGAGGTCATGATTCTGGTTGGTTGGAGGAGTTGGAAGTACGAATGATATTCTTTTCACTCCAATCATCTGGCCATTCGCTAATTATTCTCTAGCAACTTGAAGGCAATTGGCCACATGAAGAACACCATTATATAACATGGCTCGATCCGCCGAAAGGAGACGAGCTCGCGACAGTTAGCATGACTTATGGAAGCCAAGCTGAGCTTGATTAGGCCTATTCTCGCGCTGCGATCTTGGTCAGGGTCCCGCCGAGGGGCGAGCGAGACCTCACTCCTCGGAAGGTCGAGGAGCCTCCTGTTGAGCATGGACACGTCGACATCGCTGTCTTTTAAGATCGAGACGATAATCTAAGAGGGTATAGATGGCTAGAGGCGATTAGTACTAATACAGGGTCGTTTGCTATTTCTGAAATTTGATCGTCGGATTGGTCGCAGGCGTGGCTAGCTAGGTCTGAAAAATATTAGTATTAGCGAATGTGTGCAAGTTGAGTCAGATTCATCGAGGTTGAAAAGCTTCTATATGCTGGAATGAAATAATTTGCCTGCGATCCCGCCCTCAAGATCATTGGCTCTCTGCAACAAGTAAATTTCACTCCTCGCTTCGCTTCACTTCACTCCTCGACATCACCCCTTGACCATCTTTCACAAAAACAGTTGCCTTAGCAACTGAAAGGCGAGTAGGGAGGAAATGAGGAGACTACAAAATTCGACAACAGGAAGAAGAATAGCCAGTTCACCTCCTCTTGCACCTGTGATCGAAGGGAGAGAGGAGGGGAATCGGTTATTAACAGAAGGCCGAAAATAAATCAAGACAGAATAAATAAATAAAAGTCAACATTTCAACGTTGCGGGCGAAACAGAAGCTCATCAACAATCAAGAAAAGGGGAAACCATCTGGGCAGACCGATACAGAAAACCAAACCAAACATTCAAAGAAGAAAAGTGAAATTCTCAATTCCATTACACTTCGCACAATCTCACAATCCCATCGGATCTCCGTGAGACCTGTTTCCCCTAGCACAACTCATGATTGGTTCCGCTCCGCCCCGCTCTACCCGAACTCCTGCTCAACCTAGGACTTTGAAATTTTCTTGTTGCACATCGCAGACCCCTTCAAGAAAACATCTATCATCTCATTAAACTGATAAGAGACGAGAAACTGATAAGGCTTTTTGAACGGCGCTAGCTACTTTGAGTTAGTATGTTTTTAGCCGAGTGCTCAATATTTGATTGTCACTTGGAATGGTTGATGTGCAAGGAGGTTAATCAAAGGACTATCTCTCCGGCTTGCCTCGTGACGTTGTAGAGCACCGTATGAAATAATGGCATATATGAACCCTCATGTTCCTTGCTAGAATTTCTAGGCAGATTTGCATCTTCCTCGTTCATTTGTTCATATGTTAGTAGAGAAATGGACTTCACGTTGCAGATAATTAAACACAAAGCAAATAGAAGTCAGAAACAATGGTATCTGCTCATAACACCTAGTACCTAATAATCCTATACCCAGTCACTCCATACTAGATATACCTCCATTCCTGATCATGTCCAGCGTAATCTCTGTACGTTCCACATTTCAACTGCCATGAATATACTTCAACAAGCACCAAGCTCAAACCCACCTCCCAGTTAATCATACACCCCTCTCAACTTTTCTGCTCATAATTCATCTCCTGCTGTTGTCTTACTTCTTTTCCAACGATCTCTCCAGCCCACCAAGCAAATCCGGATAATCGTCGTCATCGTCTGCTTCTGGCGCTGGCTCTCCTGGTTTCTCCTCCTTGGGTGGCTCAGCTGCGGCCTCCTCCTCTCTTGGTACTTTAACAGCTTCCGCAGGAACCGCTGCTACAGATGTTTCCGGCTCAGGTGCTGGAAGAGTTGCTTCCGGGCCACCAATCTGAGCATTATTGGCATTGTCAACAATGTCGAGCAGCATTTCCTCCTCTTCCTCCTCTTGGCGCGTCTCCACAGCAGTTTGTACCTCAACCTCCGTAGGGGCCGGTGGTGGCGGAGGAAGTGTCGTGGGAGCGCTTTTTGTCGTTTCTTGTTTCATTGCTTCATCGAGACTCGAATGCTCGACAGTTGCCGCCAGTGGGCTCTGATGTCCAGGTGCTGAAAACGAATCGCTAGCAGATGCGACTGTGGGCGATTCCAGAGGCGATGTCAAAGTTGACGCTGTCAAGGCAACGGTTTTCAATGGACTGCCAAACCTCCCCTCTGCCTTCTCTCGCTCTGTGAATATTCTGGAAGGATGAGCAAGCTCAGTTCCGCCTATGATCGTATCTGATAGGCCAAGATTCGGAATGGATTTGATTGCAGGTATTGATCCGATAGATGGGGATGATCTCGAAGGTTTCGATGGAGAATTTTGCGCATCAGACCCTTCATCTTCGTCTCCATCCTCACCATCTTCACCTTCGTCTCCCTCATCTTCGTCAGAATTAGCCATAGAGCCATCGCCCATCTCTGTATCTTCATTTTGCGTTTGCGTTTCCGTATCGGTTTGCGTCGCATTGGCATCAGCTTCTATTTTCACTCCCTATAGGAATGTTAGTACAGCGTAAAGGGTCATTTTCCCAGCACTTACATCAGGTCCCACCGCGCCCTCGGCAAGAGCGCCACTTTGCACTGTCCCACCCACGTGTACAGTCTCTGGGACGCTGGTAGGGGCGACTTGCTGCTTCTTCTTTCTACCTCTTCCTGGCCCCTTGAGCTTTTTCTTCGATCCACCCCCTTTCCTCTTTGTCGGTGTCGGTTGTACGGTAAACGAATCGGCGCTGGCACTTGGATCTGGAATGAGTGTTTGCGCGATGACCTCTCCTTCAACCTGCTGGCCATGAGGCACAACTACATCTTGAACATACTCATTTCCGGCAGCATCAATCCTTTTCACTGTAGTTTTCGTCAAGGTTGCAACCACCGGAGCAGGATTTGCTTTCATAGGGACTAAGCCCTTCCTCTTCTTAGCCAGGTATTCAATATCTGGCCCTTCCATGTGACGAGGAATCGGTTTCCATGCTTTTGCGGTGAAACCTTTGTCTTTCGGGTCATCTTCCTTCTTTTCTGGTTTGTCGCCAAGGATTGCTTCTGCATCTGCTTCCTCCTCCTCCGGTGGAGCTGGTCGTTTATATATCCTACCTGATCGAGCGGCCCTTAGGAGATCCTGGCTGTGCTGGGGTAAGAGATGTGAGTCTTTAGGCATGCCGTGTGGAAGTTCAACAGCCCAAATGTCATTCTGTGAGGTTGTGCTGTCTTGAATTGGAGGGGGTGCTACAGTGACATAATCACGTCGCCATTGACGGACTGGGAGGCCTTCTAAAATATCATGGTCAACAACACCTGTCCTATTCTGCCGCCTATTTTGATTTCTGTACTGTATAACTTGTCAGTCTACTTCTAATGCGCTTGCAGTGTCTTACCGTAGGTGCCATCTGGGGTTTCTGGGGGTTCTGAAATTCTACTGTGGTCCAGTAAGACTGCGGCAGGGGCTCAACTGGATCAATCGACAAGGTCTCTCTTGTTTCCGTGGGGATCCAGTGGAACTGTGGGCCCGAGTATTCAACCGCACTTATAGAATTAGACGGGGGGACTTGAGGAAATCGTGGTGTTTCTAGTTCGGACGCTACTGAGATCCGGAAAGGCGATGGTGAATAGTAGACAGGACAGAATGGATCAAGTGAAAGGCCCGTGAAAGTGTGGGGTAGTGGATGTGCTGGAACCCACAAACGCTGTGGTATCAGAGGCTCACTCAGACCGATTGGGCCAAATCGAAATTCTGGGTAATCGTCCTGTCCTGCTCCCTGCCACCTCTTATTCGGAGCCGAGTATTTGTCCGGAGACTTGCGTTTGAGATGAGGCGAAGAGAAAAACGCTCTGTCCGGCGCGGGGGTTGGGGAAGAGTAATCTTCAGGTACAAAAAAGGGATTGTCAAGTCGTTGCGTAGAAGCGTGGTTGAATTCGAAAGTAAAATTGTTCTGCGGGGTCTGTTTCTTCGGAGGACTATCCTCTGCCCCAAGTGTGTATGAACTAAAATCGAAAAATGTGTCGTCTGCGATGGACTCGAACTGTACAGCTTCTTGGACAACAGTCTTCTCAACTGCTTTCGGTTTATTTTTTGAGCCAGGTGGACGACCACGCTTCCTGGGAGGTGTGCAGTGCTTGTAGGGCTAAGTTTCTTGTTTGACTTTGGCCGACGACGAGGCCTTCCGCAAGGTGTTGGACTGAGGTCAGCAGATTCGCAAGGGCTGATTTTCTCGTCCGATGTATCTTTTCCCCGAGGGTGACGCCCCAAAATTGTTTGATAGAATTCGTTTACTAGCGACGCGACGGGCTTTTTATTTTTCAATTCCCCGCAATCTTCAATAGCCTCTGCCTTAGAACTGGATTTGGCGAACTATCCGCCGGGTCTGAGAGTCTGTCGACGAAGCTGGGAGGCGCTCCAGACGGCAGAGACGCTCTTGGGCACTGGGTGAGGACTAGGAGTTGACGCCATGTTAGCAATTGTGCAATAATAGCTTTGCAATTGTGGAAATACTGACAATGTTGCGAAGGAGTAACAGCAGACTTACCGTATCTAACACGACTGCAGCTTTAGTATTCTGAAAGAGAAACCACGGACGACACGAGTTGAGGTGGTTGAGGCGGTTGAGGCAGGCGCGAAGCGCGACTCCCCCAGCTCAAGCTTCACCACGGTACCTGACAAGGGTGACGTTATGATCACGTGAGGCAGCTCTTTCGGTATTTCTCTGGGAAGCGTCGATTGTCGACCACATAAGTATAACTACATTGAAAAACAGCATTACACGGATAGAGGGTTGGCATCTATCCCCCTGAAAATACGAAGTTCGAAATGAAATTAGCTACTATAAACTCTTGGGCTAACCTAGACTGATATAGGGAGCTAGGCAAGAGAGAACCCGGAACGCTTAGTGCAGTATCGTTGAACAAAATGCAATCAGGAAGATTGAATATTAAGCACCTCAGAAATGGCCTCACTAGTTAGGAGGTGGAATCCTGCAGGAACAATTGCCTTCGCTATGCTTTATGGAGGAGTAGGGTAAGTTTCATGAACTCCTCCTTATGGACTTATCCTCCAGGAACCCATTGAATACATGTTTGTTGTACAGCTGATGATCGCCATCTTCCCAGAATCTAGCATAACGTCGTGAAGCATTCCTTTTCCGGTCATGGTAAGGCATGGCACGTCAATCCCATCTAGAAGCTGTCAGTTGATGAGGTTCTCAAAGCTAGTATTTACAGCTGGAGATTTAGCGTACCCTGTGTCTTTTTGTCTCACTATGTCTCCTTTTCGTCCACTTTGCTTGCCCTTTGCAAAAGTTAGCCATGACTCTGACATAGTTTCGCGACTCCGATAGTAGAGCTATAGACAAAAACATACCGTCTTTCCACCCTCCACAACTAATCGATCCAACTGATAGAATTGACTGACAACTGTCTGCCTCTGTTCGAAGGCCAGTCAGCAACATTTCCGAAGCCGTAGTTCGGTCGAAAGCCCGAATTGACCGAATCTTATATCCGTCCAGCAGCAACACCACCAGGAATCTCCGTGGTAGGTATCCAAATCTTTCCACGCACCTTCATGGACTGTAATTCCTTCAAGCCCTTCTGCATCAACTCCTGTATCTCTCTTGCGTCCTGCACATCCTTATGTTCCCTGAACGCATCTCTCGTCCTTCGTTTCGCGTATTCTCTGAAGTTGTAGGCCGCAAACTGTTCGCCTTGCCGTAATAATTGTCGGTACTGAAGACAAAATTAGCATACTACTCTAGCAATGATGCACAATTTCAACGTAGCTGCGACTGGGAACTCGTTGATCGTGGTGACCCGAGTGGCAATTGAACGAAGATGAATTCAACAGAAGAGCGACTCACCAGAGATCTTGCTTGTGCAGCTGTCTCCCCCTTTGCTCCTGACACAATAGACATATTGGAAAATGTTGGCAGAGATCTCAAGAAGAGCAGGAAGTCAAAACCAACTTTCTCGAAATCCGAGGTAGAGGCTTATTCTAGCTTCATTAGCGCATTTCCTCGGTGAGAAGGAAAATCCATCTCCGTGATAAGAGATAAGAGTAAGCACGTGACATTGTAGAGAAATTTGGAAGGAAAAAAACACAGGGCTCTCTTTGTTTGCAAGCTGGAACATTGTAGCTTTTCTTTGAATGCACGTTTGCTATTGACTTCAAAGCTTTTATTGTGTCTTACAGGTGCAGATGTTAAGAAAGCATGCGTTGGAAGCAGACTTCCTTCCGGCAATCTTCAGCTGCCCCTGAACGAAGCATGATGTGGCTTGCTTCTGCGAGATCTGCAGCATTTCTTTTTCTGGAACAGCGGAGATTCTTTGGGGAACGTCCGTCGCGGCTCATTCAGAAACAGATTCATCATCAGAAGTCCATGCTCTATCGAAATTGCTGCTGATGAAGCCGCCGACGAACACGCCGGTGCACTCACTGCTTATGCAAGGGGTACGACAAAAGTGGATTTGCAAGCGGGAGACACCCAGGGCCCTCGTGCGATGACGCGATGCCCTCGCGAGCGAAGCCGGCGGGTAAAAAGGCGCAATCGGTCCTCCATAGGGAAAAAAATGGTCAACACTATTTTCTTTGACACAAGCTTCACTCTTTCACTTTTTTCTTGAACGGAGCTTCAATTGGATAATTCCTCTGTCCCTCTACAATATTCCAAGATGGCAAACCCTCCTCACGGCGGAGAACTCAAGTAAGTGGCGGCTACTTGCTGCGTAAGTTCCATGGCCACTGACATATGGGTAGAGATCTCCTGGCACGCGACTTACTACGACATGATAAGCTTGCAGCTGAGGCAGAGACACTACCGGCTATCGTCCTGACTGAGAGACAGCTATGTGATCTCGAATTGCTCCTGTCGGGTGGTTTCTCTCCATTGGAAGGTACGTTGATGGTGGAGCAATCTACCCCGCCATGGAAAGAAACCCAAACGCCTTGCTGCAGAAAGATCACAAGCTTACACATTTTTCTGCAGGCTTCATGAGCGAGAAGGACTACAATGGGTATGGATATTCTATACAATTGGAAACCAAATGTGTGAATAACATGTTCCAGCGTCGTTGAGAACAACCGATTAGTTGATGGCAACCTGTTCTCTATGCCAATCACCCTCGATGTCTCACAAGAGCAGATCGCTGAGATTGGTATCAACTCGGGAGCAAGACTCACACTTCGGGATTTCCGTGATGACCGCAATCTTGCCATCATTACTGTCGAGGATGTCTACCAACCGGACAAGTATGCACTCACAAACTTCCAGTCTGGCAGCAACTTACAAATTGCAGGAAGAAGGAAGCCAAGGATGTATTCGGAGGCGATGAGGAGCACCCAGCAGTGAAGTACCTCTACCACACGGCCCGAGAGTTCTACGTCGGAGGAAAGCTTGACGCCATCAACCGCCTCGAGCACTACGACTATGTTGCCCTCAGATGTAAGTTCCTGCGCTTAATTTTCATCCCAAAAACTAACAAATGCAACAGATACCCCTGCAGAACTCCGCCTTCACTTCGACAAGCTCGGCTGGTCCAAGGTTGTTGCTTTCCAAACCCGAAATCCCATGCACCGAGCACACAGGGAGTTGACAGTTCGAGCTGCTCGCGCCCGCCAAGCCAATGTTCTCATCCATCCAGTCGTTGGTCTCACAAAGCCTGGCGATATCGATCACTTCACCCGTGTCCGTGTCTACCAGGCGCTTCTGCCAAGATATCCCAATGGCATGGCAGTTCTTGGTCTCCTTCCATTGGCTATGCGTATGGGTGGACCCCGTGAGGCAATCTGGCACGCAATTATTCGCAAGAATTTCGGAGCAACTCACTTCATCGTTGGTCGAGATCACGCAGGCCCAGGAAAGAACAGCAAGGGCGAGGAGTTCTATGGTCCCTACGATGCCCAATACGCGGTCGAGAAGTACAAGGATGAGCTTGGTATTGAGGTCGTGCCCTTCCAAATGATGACCTACCTCCCAGACAGCGACGAGTACCGACCAAAGGATGAAGTTCCAGCTGGTGTCCGCACTCTCGATATCTCTGGCACAGAGCTCCGAAGCCGTCTGCGAACCGGTCGCGAGATTCCAGAATGGTTCTCATACCCCGAAGTTGTCAAGGTGCTTCGTGAATCCCACCCACCTCGCTCCGAGCAAGGTTTCACCGTCTTCTTGACCGGATACCAAAATAGTGGAAAGGATGCAGTGGCTCGTGCTCTCCATGTCACTCTCAATCAACAAGGTGGGCGTTCAGTCTCTCTCCTCCTTGGCGAGACCGTCCGTGCCGAGCTTTCCTCCGAACTTGGCTTCAGCCGTGCCGACCGAACTCGCAACATTGGCCGCATTGCTTTTGTCGCCTCCGAACTCACCCGTGCTCGCGCTGCTGTAATCGCTGCTCCAATCGCACCATACGAGGATGCCAGACACCATGCCAGAGAATTGGTCGAGAAGTACGGTGACTTCTATCTCGTTCACGTCGCTACATCACTGGAGCACGCTGAGCGAACTGATAAGCGAGGTATCTACCAAAAGGCCAGAAATGGAGAGATCAAGGGCTTTACCGGTGTTGATGACCCATACGAGATTCCAAAGAAGGCAGACCTCACCGTCGATCTCGAGACCACGACTGTCCGCAGTGCTGTCCATCAGATCGTCCTGATGTTGGAGAGCCAGGGTCTGTTGGATCGTCTATGAGGCGTTTTCGTGTCCATGGCATTCGCGTTTGCATCTCACATGGTTCGGCATTGGCGTTTTAGGGAAAAATTTGAATTGCACATGGATACATACTTGCATTTTGCTTGATGGATGGGATAGATGAACTTACTGATATGCATCGCATAGACTCTCACGAGTAGATAAGATAGCGTGGTCACAAGAAATAGATCTTCGAACTACTTTCTTTGATTTGATTCATGCCTGTCCCACTGTTCAAAGATGCGGGTAGCTCCCAGCTTCTTTTAAGTCCCTCGCTCGACTCGGAAACTTTTCTTGCCATAGATTAACATTCTGCTTGTCAGAACTAATCTTGCCCCGCATTTCAACACTGACATTCTCCAAATACTTGCAGCTTCAAGTGACAAAATTCAATTTCAAACATTTACGTAGTATTGCTTATTGTTAAATTTGTTTTGAGAATCGAACATTTTAACGGCGATCTTAGTCCTATTCCAATGCCTTCCAAATTAAACATCCTCCCTTCCAAGTTTGCACCCATCATTCTACATTTCCTAATATGCTAGGCTCAAAGGCATTACAACCAATGCTAGACATTCTCTCGCGATTTTTATAGCATTTATATCATTTATAGCATCGCTAAATATTCAGAGACAGATATTTGCAAGAGAAAATCAAGCTCATTCATCACCATATACTCGCTTCTCCTACAAGTATAAATCATTAAGGCTCGTGCTCGCAATAGACGAGCCGATAAATATCCCTCCTTACCCAGGTAAGAAGACGACAAAAGTCGTCACCACGGAGACCGCACTCCTACCTTCCCAGTGTCGACGAGGTAAGCACATAAGCTTTATCTTGAACGCGACGTGGTCGCCTGTTTTGTTTTGAATCACTACTGCCTCCCCTACGAGATATCTTGCTCAAAAGTCGACACTTCATCGTCGGTACGTTACATGCCTAGGTAGGGCTGTCTATTTCTTGTATCGTTGTCATTATCTTAAATTCCAAACGACGGGAGCGCATAAAACAAACAGAGGGTGTCAAAGTGAAGCAGCGTGCATCCCAGCAGGAGCAATTCAGCAAAGGACGACAATTAAAAGACGAGGGACCTGAATGTTGCCTGCAGCAAGAGCATGGTAAGACTCGCAATGAGTTGGGTTTTAGAGCTGACCGTCGAATTTGTGCTAGCCAAGATCGATTTATATTCGTGTTGATGCACGATGCGCCTTGTGTGGTTGAAAATCTCGGTCAGTGAGTTACTTGCCCTGTTTCGGTATGTGACAATTCGCGAGGTTGAAGTTTTGTCAGGGAGGAAAGAGTGATATAATTCCTCTCCAGACTAAAGAAAACCAGATCCTGCAAAACAATCGTACCCCCAATCTCGCAACATAGGTTCCGTAGCTTGCTTGTGTTGGCCATCAAATCAATGGACTTCTCCTATGAGAAGCAGGAGTCTGGTAATTCTAGCCTTGCATCAATATTTGCCTGAAGAAAACCCCGCTCTGATGCTTCGTCGTGGAAAGTGGAGTAATCGCTATCAACCTTCGGTGTCGTTGTGGTCGTCCAGAACTTTGGGACGACTTTATCAACGGATGATACTTATGCAGAAGGCTCATCAGAACATGTGTAAGCTGAGCATCGTTTCGCAGCTCTAAACGCCAATCATAGTCTTCCCGAGCAAGATGCCATAGGATATAAGGCTTCTGCAATCAGAACTATGAAAAGGTTAGAAGTATTTTATTTGTTTGCAAAGATAAATTAATATTATAAACGAACGTTTTTTTATAATTATATATATTTATTTTTTGAAAAACATTAATAAAAAATTTTATTTTTATTTTTAAATATATTATTTGTAAAAAAAAAAATGATTAATATAAAAAATATAAAAAAATATATTATTTGTAAAAAATTGATTAATATAAAAAATATAAAAAATATATTATTTCGAATGTTTTTATATTTTATGTGCGGCACTATTATAACTAGCCACTTTTATAATACTCTCTACAGGCCATAATAAATGTTAATAGGCACAGGCCAGTATTTAACTAGATATAGCAAAATACCGTAAATCGTGGAGAGATGATTGGTCTCACTACCCCTTGGCAACACGTCCACAATCACCTCACGATTAACATTTATTTCAGCCTGTGGGTAGTAAACCCAGGATCGGGTATCGTCCGGGGAAACTACTGCCTGAGGATCAGCAGTCGTTAGCGAGGACTTGCTTGGACCCAGCCCCTCCTCATCGTCACTCCAACATCATTGTCAACTTTTAGAAAATCCTCGCCATGGTCAGCAACGTATTATCATACCTCACGTCAATATCGACACTCGGTTATATACCCTGACGTCAATGAATCCTCGCGACCAGGCCCATCGCGCGCCATCAGATTCGTCGTCCTGTCAAGGACATCCTACAATCTATCCTCCCCCACCACAAGCCGTCTTCCCAATCCCTCAAAGATCCAATACAGAGAATTCTTCAGGAACGTCATCTTCAGGCTCCAAGAGAAAACGCGCAGTCATAGATAATGGCAGCGATGCAGGCCGCTCACGCACTCGGGCATCAAGTACGTCTGACTTCAACAACAACACAAAGGCGCAGGTGAGGGAACAGTACAATAACAAATGCTGGCATTGTGGAGCAAGCCCCGCGGATGTCCGCCATGTTATTGGCAGTAGAGATAACACTGTAAGTAGCGCATGAGTTCAGCAAGGGGTAATCTAACTTCGTCCTAGTTTCAAGACGCCCTTATAGATGGTCTGATCGACTTCCAAGAGAAACAAAACCCACAGAACGCGATTGCACTCTGCGGTACTTGCCACACGAATTTCGACCATGTCTATAATCCCTCATTCTTCTTCTTACCAACCGATCTGAACTATTTCCTCAACTACGAGCGACAAGATCGGAAACGTCGTCGAAAATTGGGTCGTCGTACGGGCACAATTCCGGCGCGGATGTGTCCTACTGCACAAGCATATCAAGATTACCAAATACACCAGGGAGTTGAAGGTGCTGGGTTAGGAGGACTCTATACACGGATTGTTATAAATGACTTCCTCCCTCAATATCCTGGACGCGCCCCTTTCCAACCCGGTCCTAGTGAGTATGGTGCGACAAAATCATGGACAGGATCGCCTATGGCATCTTTGCAGCGTGCTGTTCTTATGCTACGGAAGCTCAATCTCCATGGGATTCCTCGGGATATTCGAGATACTTTGCGACAATTGCAAGATGCTTACAGCGAAGAATTGGATCTTGATGGCTCAGATACAAGTAGTCAAGGGAGCATCGAGTCCGGGGAACCGGAGGAAAACGATCATGAGGAAGGGAGCGGGAAAAAGTATCAGTATAAGAGTGGAGAAACTAGAACCAAGTCGCAACAAAGCGGGGCAGAGCAGAGATTTACAAGGGGGAATGAAGAGCAGGATGATGAAGGGCAAGAGGTCAACAAAGACGAGGGACGCAAGAGCAATTCGGAGGATAAAGACCACTCAGAGGCGAATCTGGAAGCGGAATTTTCACACCCAAGGCTACGCTATCACGATATCGACTTTACATTAAAATCAGGCAACAGTTCTTCCCGTTTCTGGCAATGGGGACCCGGCGCAACGAGCAACGATGCAGCAAAGTTCTTTCAGCGGGTATCGTAGGAATAGGAACAATATATTACCATTGAATTATAAAGCTCGAAATCAATTCAATAAATGTGTATATTTTTTGTTATAAAAATTAAGTAAATACATAAATAAATAAATAAATAAATAATTTGTTCAAAATATTTAATATTGTATTAATATATCAATTAAATAATGAATGTATTGAAGTGGTGAAATATTAAAGGACTTAAGGGGGATTCGATTCTAGTGTCCGCTTTGTACACTCTCGTTAAGTTTATGTGCACCACACTTGATTAGCACTAGTCTGAATATAGTTAGTACTGCTGTTTGTCATCGCCTGTAGCCTCAGGTAAGGACCCGCTGCTTTTAGTCAAAATGATTTGAGGTTCTGACAACATCTCAGCCTTCCTCGACGACCACAAGGACATATGGCACGTGCTCGCCTTTCGTTTTACCCCGCACCATGTATCTTTCTTCCTACCTTCTGTTGAAAGTATATTCTAGGTAAGCCATCTGGCACATTCTTTCGCAAGCCTGAACAATGGCACTCCCGGAGATCGTGGACGCACTCCAGGCCCTAAGCCTCTCGGATCCCGAATATCTCTTGTTTTGCCCTAGCAGTGAGAAAGCTTGGGTCTGGGAAAAAGTTTGATGACATCCCCCGCTATCTATTCCGAGTATTCACGCCAAATTCACGCGGTACGACTAACGGGGCCTGGACAAAGTCCATGGACGCCAGGAATGCCACTCAAAATAGTAGAGTGGACATTTTTGCGAGGGAAAACAAGGAGCAAGTGGCAGGGATGCTGCATAGGCATCTCCGCTGGTTGGAAGGTTCCGAAGATAATTTAGTCTCATGGACTGGCTCGCTGTTATTTACGCTTGTTTATATATTCCACCTCCACGCTAATTCTAGGGATGGATCTGCCTTTGACGACATTTCTCTTCGTATCATCGACACCACTAAGTTTCCCAAGGCGGTTTTCATTCGAGACATGGACCTCCTTCAGGTCTATTTCCCATTTAATGCAGCCCCAGAGAATTTCAAAGGCCTCCGGTTGAGGAAGGACTGGTACTTTGGAGAATACCTGTCGCAAGGCGCATTGAAGATCGAGGACAAGTGCCAAATCGTTTCAGCTCAGGCGATAATTGATCGAGGTTTATATGATTTACGGCGCGAATTTGAGGAATTTTCACACTGGGAACTTTCCCGAACGGCCCCTTGGGCAAATCCGGTGGTTGACCTCCGTAAGGACTTATGCCAGATTGTTTGTCCAGAGATAAACGAGGAGAAACTACAGGTAGCAGTCAACATTGCACAGCTCCTCGAATCGCGCTGGGTACTGCCTGTAGCAGCCAACCTCGTAGCGTTGCTTCCTCATTCAAAAGAGGACATCGCCATCATAAAGGCATTCAGAGCAAACGTCTTCACAGGTTCGCTCGTTCTCCTTAACCCACCTAAAGATAAGTACTAAGGAGGTATAGGCCGTGTTAGGGAAGCCGAGAACCAGCTTCGCCATGCAGTAAGATTCGCAATGAACCAGAGTCTGGAGCGCCAAGACTCAGCTCTCTTGGACTCTATTAATGAAGCTGTGAAGGGGCGACTTGATATGGAAGCAGCCGTGAGCCAACAGTTGTGGGACATTATTGGCAGCAGACAGGCGTTTCCATGACCCTAGTACTAGTCTTTGTCTTAGCAATGCCTCTATGATGTAGAGCGTCAGAGTAAATCCTAGTTCAGGGGCTGCAGCACGGGTTGAGCCAACCTCCAAAGTCGAATTATTATTGATGAACCACTTGATATGAATGAGATATAACAGGAAAAGAATGGATGAACAACCGGTCTATCCCATGCTTCAAATTCTATAATGTCTATACAACACTACCTACAAGATCTCCTTACACATATACGTATTAATTAAAAGAGAGATAGAGCATAAATTATTCCAGATCTGTGTCTGAAGAGCTGGCCTTGTAAGATACGTCGTCCTTCGTAGCCTTCTTCGCTTCCCTCTGCTCCTGCTCTGCGAATCTGCCCTCCCGGTCTGAATCAAGCTGCTCCGGTGGGGTACTATCTCTACACCGTTTTCTCACCCAAGATTTAGTGCTCCTCACTAGGCCTTCGCCTTGCTTCACTCTCCTCGCTTTGACTTCAGCACGCTCGAGAAACGTAAATAACTTTTCTGCAGAGATGTGTATAGCTTCGGTAAGATCAGGGAATTTCGTAGCAAAAGCTTCAGTACCGAAGTCCTCTAGTCGCAGCTGCAGGCTCGCTTGAGAATCAAGAACAAGGTTTCCCACATCGTCGCGGAAGAGCTACATGTATTAGATAGGCTTGACTTTGTCCGTGATTCATGGCGAACATACCTGATCCGTAACTGTCTGCACAACGCATAATTCCCTCTCCCCAGCATCATTGACTTCAATGTGTGGACGCCAGATTGAGACAGATGCCTTCTTGCTTCCTTTGTACTCCACGTCGATGCCAATTACGACACGAATATCGGCATTTGACCCAAGGATGTACTCATGTACTAAACGTGAAAGATCATTCTTTTTTTGTGAATAGGACAATTCAAGGATAACGCCGGGATATTGTGCCTCAAAATGTTGGAATGCGGCGTCTGGCTGATGTGAACCATATCCAGTCTCCTCAAAGCTGATTTCTGCTGATGCACTATTTTCTATGTTTCCTGCAAATATCGCTGAAGGACTGCTGCCTTGGCTAATTGTGTGTAGCTGGCGTAGGAACTCTTGCGTGATGTGAAATACGAAGCTCTCGTGCAATGAACCGGGCATCCGAAGGGCATATAATTTAGCCAGTGGGAAGTAATCGTGTCTGCCCTCGCATTAGCCAAGCGCAGCATGAACACCCCTTACTTACCGAAGTTTGTGTTCGTAGTGATCCCAGAGGTTGTCTTTTCGGAGCTGGCGCTGAAGGTTTTCGTACTGATGAACATCTAATGAGAACCTAAGCCAGTGTTCGCCAGCAGTCAGGCAATATCCGTCTCTGTGTCGTCTAACCTCTGCAAGAATGCGTGAGATGGATGGCACGCTCGTCTCCTCGGTCGCAGGAGGCGTTGGTGGTAAGCTCGTGAAGCTTTCGGGAGGCGTGATTTGCAGCGATTGTGCACTCATGATAGGGAGTCGATGTTGGACAAGCTACATGAGAAGGGATATAGCATTCTGTTGTTTGTTGATGATGTTGTTGTGGGCAATCAGCAAGCGGAAATTGCCCCGCCAACGGAAAAGAGTTTTCCCGTTCCGAACTATTTGTACGGGAGGAGCCTCAATTATCCCGCTCGTTCTGCCGCGATGTTGCCTCAGGTTTCAAGTCGCGGCTTTTGGCTTCTAGTAATTTGAGACTCTGTGCTGCGACAACTCTTCCTGCCCAACAGCGGTCAGCACCCAGCAATGGCGCCACATCTTGCGAAGGTGCAATTTGCTTTAATTACTGGCATGCTTTCAAGCGGATTGTTTACTAATTCTGAGATCGCAACAGCAGCTAACTGTAAAGATTTCAAAAAAAGAAACGAAAAATGACTATTAATGTGGGGGCGGCCGCTAGTGAAAATTCTTGAGCCACAGTGACGTAGCCATAATAGGAAGGCTTGGCTCGAGGCTGCCAGCAAAAACATCTCACCCATCATAATTTACAAAATCCAAGAAGCTCTTTCAGGCCACAATATAGACTGAGCAGTCGATACCCCTTCCTCGAGATGTCTTCAAGAACAATTGACAATGTCAGGACTAAGGCTAAAGAAGTGGCGTAAGTCGAATCCGCCCCCCTCTTCACATACGCATCTATGGAAGTTGACTAAGACCTACAGGCAGGAGGACTTCAATAAGGCCAGGGCTTTGGCAATGTCAGCTGCGAAGTCTGGAGCATACTTGTACCCTATCAAGGTAGACTATCATTTTCTGCAAGCTGTAACCCAAGCTGACAGAAAGTAGGGCATCTTCTACTTTCTCAGCCACAAATCACTATGGAAGCCCCTCCTCTCGAAACTCGCCCCAACAATGACCTTGTCTATCGGAGTGATCGCTTTCATGTTTGTGGTAGCATACCTTCCTCAACTCGCGGTGCTGGTTTTCGTCAACGGGCCTCTCGCAGCGTTCACCACCATCCTCTTGACACTTAGCGAAAGCTCAACCCTCATCAACCTGCTCTCACGAACATTCTTGTTGCAGGATGCATTGGTGGATACATTCGACGGAGTTTTGGTAGCAAGAAGACAAACAGAAATTCTCGCTGAGGGACGACAACTGAAGTCTGGCAATTTCAATGATCCAATTGCGAAGCTGGGCAAGCTCATGAAGTCCCCATTTGAGAAGTTCACACTGAAGGCATTGGTCAGATACGTCATCTACCTGCCTCTCAACTTCATCCCTGTCGTTGGAACTGTTCTCTTCGTTCTTTTGCAAGGACGAACAAGAGGTCGCTCGGTGCACACACGAGTAATTAATTTCCACTCTGCATTTGACCTCAAACGGTTGACACTCGCCTAGTACTTCCAGTTGAAGAACTGGAATAATGCCGAGAAAGAGGATTGGCTGAAGGAGAATACAGCTCCTTACACTGCGTACGTTTTCTCTCTCATATTTCAGCCCGTCGTGCCACAATATATTCGAAAATGGTGGCGCAACGCCACGACCTTCGTTCAAAGGCTGGCTGGATATTTTGTACCCCTGAACCTGGGCCGTTGAAGATATGGCTTCTAAATATGCCCCGAACCGAACGCCATAGCTAACCACAGCTATATTGCTTGCAAGTTTGCGCGAGGCTAGAGAAAACTGACCTGAAATAGATTCGGAACCGTCGCTACTCTGCTTGAGCTCATTCCCTTCGCCTCAATATTCTTTACTTTCACAAATACAGGTAACGTAAAGCCCTTAACCGCAACTCACCTCTCTTACTGACCCACTTGATTTAGTTGGAGCAGCGCTGTGGGCTGCCGACATTGAGGCCAACAATACTGCCATGACTGAGATGACTGAGCCAAAAGCTCGTGATGAGCCGAAGAAGGCGCAATAGAGAAATGCGCAGCCTCCCGATAATAGACTCAACGTGTGCTCGAGGGTATTACATGGAGGCTCAAAGCAATGCCAACGCAGGGTTGCGATCGGACGATGATTGCGTCGGACCGCCACACCAGGGACATTCATACAAAACTTGATCATTCTGTTTGTTTTTTTTTTTTTTTTTTTTGAAATTTCCGCAAGCATGGTGTTTGGCAGGATAGCACATGGTTGAGGCATTGGCATTCGATAGTCAGACACTTCATTGCAACACTTCCAACCATATCTTGATATCTTTCGTCGTAGATAATCGAGTCACAACCCCCAGATAATGCAAGTACTGCATCAACGGTGAGATCTCATAAGCTACAACATGATGCCCCTGCATTAGCAGGGAAGCATTTAAATTTGAAATCTGTTCAGGCGATCATAAAAATCTCAACAAGAGCCAGCTTTCATGTCGAACTGTAGCTTCGGCCCCTTTACAATTGCCGATCACTTCTCTTCTCACAGCTGCTGCATCCATATGTCTCTGAATATGGCCAATCACAAGTACACTTCTCCAAACAAAACTTGTTGAGCTCAGGCTTCGGCTGCCGTCCGAAGTCAACGGTGCGTTTGCAGCCGTGAAGCATGAGTGTCGTACCACGCCTGTCATGCACCCAGGCTAGGCGGGAGTTGCACGAGAGTGATTTGAGAGGTCATGTTTCTGGCTTCAGACCTCGAAAATAGCAAGAAACCTTCGAACCTCGCTCCTCAAGCTCACAGGGTCGCCTTCGATCTCTTCACAGCAGCTGCAGGTCGATGCAGGAACAAATAAAGCTGCCGAAGCTTGGCGGAAGGCTGCATTCTTGCTGTCGTCGATCTGCTCTCGTCAAAATTGGCACACTGCACGCTGCCTTGTATCCCTAGCACGTCGTACCACACGAACAAAAGTCTCGAAATTCGAAGTTGAAGGACACAGCATCTGCCTCAATCTATGGCGATTCTAAACGCGTTTGCTCGAGTTTTGCCCTGCCGTTGCCATTCCGTTTGAGGGGAGAAAGTACCTCGTTCCTGCCATTTCGAGTACAAACGGCTCGGGTACTTGCCCTGTACTGCAATGATGAAACAAGGCACTACTCGATGACGGGATTGGCTTGATAAATCTCGCGACGATGACTGGCCCACGCCCTGTCACTTCCATTGCTAGACCTGGGGGAGATTGAGCTTCTGTGGCGGGAGACGAGGACGAGGTGAGGTGCCTCCCCTTTTGGTGAAGCTCGCTGGTTCGGAACGTGTATCCCGAGCTAGTGACATCAAAACTTCTTCTATCACAGTTTTGTATATCTTCTCCTTCTCTTCACGTTCGTTTCTTTCTACACCCTTCTTAGATACCACTCCACTTGAAGCTGGGTTTTTCGAAAGTGCGGACGGTCTGATACTAACCACAGCAATCTTTTCCCCTCGTTATCAGAACTGCACAACTCCACACTCGTTGACATCTCTCAATCTTTGAAAGCAGTGATAGCCCAACGGTAAGCTCGTTCCTGCATCTGTACGGTGCCACCCCTTCTAACTTCAGAGAAACATAACTGAGGCGTCTTTTCACTAGCTTAAGATGAGGTTCAACGCTTTCATCGCCAGCCTCGCGTCGATTATTTGTCTGGGTTTACTTCCTGGGACACACGCTCTTCCCAAATGGCTTCAATTGAAGCGCGACCGTGATGCAGACCTGGCCCCTCGTCAATACAGCGTCTACGAATATCCGCCAACCACGTATGGAGGGTACTCGTGGGGTGGATATGGTCCAGCTCCAACTCTTTCCAGCGAATCTTCAAGCTCTGCAGCTACATCCTCGTTGAACTCTGGAGAAGAGACTTCTGCATCTTCTGCTCTCTACATTGGTAAGCCACCTAAAACAACGTGCTGGGGCGGTACTTACGCGTTGTGGCAGTCCTTACTTCTGGAACATTTCTGCCTACTGCTCCTTATTCGACCGGAGCTACCCCAATTCTCTACACTTCAGTCACTGGATCTCCACCATCGGAGGTCACGAGCTCCACATCTACTCAGGAGAGTGGCTCGATTGTTGTGATCACAGAGTCGATTACAGTCATTGCAACGCCCAAATCTTCCTCACCCGCCACCACTTCTGAGGTGCAGGGGAGTGCTACAGCAACACCGTACACCAGTCTGAGTACCCTTTCCTCGTCCGCCACAGAGGTGTCCGGTCTACCATCAAGCTATGATCCCGAACAATATTCCTCAAGTCTGAGCCTTGGTCAAACGACCTCATCAGCCATCGGGATCTTCACGTCCTTGTATAGCAGTCCAACCTCAACCGGTTACGCGTCGGCCTCACTAGGTTCCTCCGATTCTTCTGCAGCATCGTCCGGTGTCGTATCGTCAACAAAGAGCTTGGCCACTTCGACAATTAACCCTATCTATAGCTCACCGACGACCACACCAGAAGTCACAAGCACCATTTATCCCTTGTCGTGCCACCGCAATAACTGCCTTCGACAGATGATTGGAAAATCCACACTTGCAGGAGAATTCTGCGCAACGTACACGACCACTGTCAACACTGCAACAACCCGTCTTCCTGCCTATGTCTCGAAGTGCAACGATTCACCATCAGCGATTTCGTCTGCTTGCTCATGCCTGGTTACTGGTCCAGCTGGCTCATCGCCGTCGCCGTCGACGTCGACCATCGCCACATCTTCTGTGGCCAATTCTGTGGTCTCGTCATCTACCACAAGTGCACAAACTTCGACGATCGTTGGTATCTTGACTTCCTCTCAGTCAGTGCCGAGCTATAGTACTTCGCCTCCGACCTATTCAGCAAGCTCTCCGAGCTCAATTGCTACTTCGAGCCAATCGGCGTCAGCCGAGAATGGTGTAACCAGCTCTTCGACAAGCAGCAGTACTTCCGCGGAATCTCAAAACACCCAGACGGCAACAACTTCGGGCACAACTGTCATTACCTCCATTCCATATGGAACAGGCTCCTCAGGAATCTTGTCGCTCTCGTTAAGTTCCTCGGTTCTGTATCCCAACACCACTTCAGCAATACCTACCCAAAGCAGCCTCAGTTTGGGTTCTCTCACTTCTGAAACCACATCTCTTCTAACTATCAGTTCTCAGTCGTCTTCCTCCACACCACCATACCCGACCTCCAATTCGACATCTTCAAGTGACCCTACGGCTTCCGGACCTGTGACATACCCTTCAATGGTCTATTCAAGTCTCCCGCCATACTCATCTGTCGGTCCTACTGGAATATCGATATACTCATCCGGCACGTCATCTAGTAGATACTCGATTCTTTCGAGTTCGTCTTCTCCGCTATATCCTCTCAACTCGACTTCAAGCGCTATTGGTATTATCGGCTCAGGAACAGTCTTTGTCTCTACATTTTCCAGCACATCGAGTTCGGTCGGTGCTCTAACTACTAGATACTCTACCTCGAGCGGATCTACGACAATCTCATATCTCGCTAGCTCCACGGCCCAATATCCGCTGTCAAATTCCACCACTATCGCAAGTGGCACTAGAATCTTATCAAGTAGTTCGGTCTCCGGAGGTGTCGTTTCATACTTGACTACAATCTCTTCAACGGTGTCTAGAGGCACCACCTTATCATCAAGCGGATCGTCAAGTGCTCCGTACCCGATCTTCAATCAGACAGCCTCTGTTGGTCCCACCGCAACATTCAGCCTGCCGGTCTATTCCTCTATTGGCACGTTGAGCACCGGATTGCCCACGTACAGCATCTCTCAAGGCACGAGCGTGGTAGTTGAATCCTCCTCAGCACCATATCCAATCTTCAACCAGACATCAAGCTTCGTTCCCTCAGGTACTGGCGTGTCCTCGCTGTTGAGCACCTCTTCCGCAATCGGTGTGTTGACCACCGGGTCTCCTTCATCCTCTTCCAATATTTCTATTGGCACGAGCATTCCAATTCCGTCGTCAAGTGCTCGATACCCTGTCAGCAATTCGACCTCGACATACAGGCCCACAGGTACGGGTAGCACACTATCTTCAACGGCTTCCAACATTGCGACTGTTGTCCTACCATCATCCTCAGCGCCATACTACCTACAATCAAATTCCACCTCCGTAATTGGCCCAACAGGAACGACAAGCTATGGATTGTCGACAAATTCGGCCATTGGCATTTTCACATCCCTCTCGTCATCTGCTCCTTACGCAACCCCCTCAAATACGACCTCGATTGCTGGACCGACTGGAACAGGACCCATCTACAGCAGTATGGCGCCACCAAGCACAAGTTCTCTTCCTCCATACAGCCTTCCATCCAACTCAACGTCATCTGCAGGCCCAATGGGCACCGGAAGCTATGGATCATCCACAAGTTCAGCCATTGGTGTCGCGACTTCTTTGTCTTCGACAGCACCATATGGTACTCATGCCAACTCGACATCCGTTGCTGGCCCAACAGACCCGGGGAAATACGGCTCATCAACAAGTTCTGCCATCGGATACGTGACCTCACTCTCTTCGACAGTACCATATAGTGTCCCCTCGAACACCTCTTCTATCTATGGCCCGACAGGAACAGTCAGCACTGTCTCCATTCCGACTTATGCTAGTGTTCCCTTGAACTCATTGACATCTGCTCCGTATGCCACTCCCTCAAACGCGACATCTGTGTCTACTCATAGTGGCACTGGAAGCTCTACAAGCTCTGCGATTGGCATTTTCACTTCGTTCTCTTCATCCACAAGCTATAAAGTCCCAACAAACACCACATCTGTGGCCAGCTCGACTTTATCTGCTCAAGGCATTACTGGACCAGCCACATCTTCAACGTCTTCCTTGGCGATCTCAACATCCGTGCTTGATACGACTTGTACTGAACATCAAGGCACTTCGACACCCACTCTTTCATCCACTTCATCAACTCAAGGTAAGCCTGCCCCTCCTAACCACGCATCTGACAGGTGTTAATTGTCTCGTCTAGGAATCTTCACCAGCCTGTCGAGCATCTCTTCCCTTCCATCCACTCTTGTCACGTCCACGATCTCGGTCGGCAATCTCTCCGTATTTTACTACCCCTCGTCAACTTCTTTGAACTCTGGAGTCGTGACATTAATTAGTTCAACCCTTAGCTCAAGCACGCCAGCCCCTCCGGTCTATGGCAATCCCCTTCCCACCTTGAGTCTATTGACGAGCTCCTTGACCTCTGGCATTGAAACATCCATCGATCCTGGGTCGAGCTCAACTACTTCCACATCAGTCATTTACCCAATCTACACGCCACTACCGAGCCCTTATGGAAATGCCGCACATGAACAGGAAGCCGGGCGCCGCCATCGACAAGGCAAGCATGACGCAAAGGAGGGTCGAGGTTTCCTTTGGTGAACATTGAGCTTATGAACCACAACACATTTCGCTTCTAGACTTGCTGTCAAATTCTTCTTTGTAGGACATACACATATGTTCAGTTTTCAGCTGCGGCCTTTTTTTCTTATGTTAGAGATGATGGCACGAATTCTTTCGAGGGCGTACTTTTACTTTTGAGTTAGAGGACTGTCAAATGCCTTTTCAAACAGATTACAATCATGGTAGATCAAAGTATAGAGTTGTTACAGCTGAAGTACGATCCCCGTCAAGAATTAATTGACTCTCTCCTTGAACGATTTTGCCTTACCGCCATGAAGTTCTCTGATGAAAGTGACCGAGATAAATGTTAGAGTGAACCCCTGAAACGCCACCCCCTTCCGGGGTAATAATGGAGCTAGGCGATAAAGATGTACCTCGGCACGATTTGAGACACGTTCACGACGACAACTGCAATTGAACGCGACGGAAACCTTGAACACACCTCGCAGACTTACATTTCCCTTCAATTGCGTCGAGTGTTCAGTCACTTGAATATTGAAGTCAACACTATGGCGGAGCTTACAAAGAAAAGCGTCTTAATCACAGGGTTTGAAACCTTCCTCGCGCCTCACCTCCTTTCAACCAGAATTCTAACAGATCTCACAGATGCTCCCCCGGCGGCATAGGATATGCTCTCGCCCGCGAATTCCATGCTCAGGGTCGGTAAGCCACCTCCTACAACAGGTCTCCCAAGCGATTGGCTCTAACACTAAGCCCAGGGCTACATGTCATAGCCACGGCTCGGGATAAAGTTGTATTGGCAGACCTCGAGGAGCTAGGAATGACGACTCTAAGCCTCGATGTCACAAATACGGATAGTATACGAGAAGCCAAGATTGCGGTTGAGAAATTGACGGGTGGGAAGCTGGACATTTTGGTTAATAATGCGTATGCCTCTTCCCCTCCATCCCACCCGCCACCCCTCTTCCCCTACCCCACAGTCCTGCCAAGAAAGAGTTGAGCTGATGATAGTCTGCGAACAGCGGTCGGAATTGCACAATGCCAGCCCTAGACGTTGACCTAAACGACGCCCGCGCCTGCTTCGAAACAAACTTCTTCAGCATAATCCAAATCACACAAACATTCACACCCCTACTCATCTCCTCTAAAGGTCTAATCCTCAACATCGGCTCCGTAGCCGCCATCGTACCTTATGTTTTTGGATCAGTATACAACGCTTCTAAGGCCGCCTTACACGCTTTCTCAAACACGTTAAGACTAGAGTTGGAGCCGTTTGGGGTTAGGGTTTTGGTTGTTGTTACTGGGGGTGTGAAGAGTAGGATTGCGAGGACGGAGAGGATACTACCCGAAGGGAGTTTGTATGTTGATATAAAGGGGGATTTTGGGAGAAGGGTTAAGCATTCTCAGGAGGGTGCGATGTTGGCGGAGGTTTATGCAAAAGGCGTTGTGAGAGAAGCGTTGAAGCCACAATGGAGACAGAAGAAATGGATGTGGAGGGGGAACAAGAGTGCGTTGATTTGGTGGGGGTGGAATTTACTTGGAAACTGGGTTTTCGATATGGTTTTGCCGAGGATGTTTGGGTTGGACAGGTTGGGGAGGATTGTCAAGGGAAGAGCTCTAGGCAAAGAGAAATAAGGGCTAGGATCGTAGCCTTTACTGTAAGTATAGGTTGTCAAATCATGCAGATTATGGTAATAATAATGTCGGTACCGGCTCAGGAAGCTGTTTCTACAACCCTCGCTTAGTATTTGTTCTGAATCGATTACTTTCAGTTGCCTTTCCCTGAACTCGTCAGATGGACAAGAACTCTAAAAGATTTCAGAAGATAAGAAGCAGGAAAGCAATTTGAAGAGCCCAAAAAAAAAGGCGAAGAAAGTTGGATTCGAACCTGCGTCTATCATCAGCTAGTTGTTGAAAGTAGCCAAGACAATGCTACCAGTACAACAAGAGACTTTTGTTCTCTTGCTGGAGAAAATCAGCTTATTTAAATCTATATGTGCAGTAGTACTCGGCAACCTTCAGGCTTCCGGAGTGGATGGGGAATGGTGCATTTTTGTCGGTTATGCCTTCACATTTTGGAGCGAGTTGGACTGAGTGTCTCATGCATGAGCGAGCAGTATCTCTTTACACTCGAAAAGCACAATTCTTTGTTTGTCAAGATCTACATTACTTGAAGTCTTTGCCCATGAACTCCTTGCCAAATCACCTCGAAAGTCTGCTAGATTGAGGCCTTTCACATCTTGGCCAAGGACTCCAGGTCGAAAAGCGGAGGAATGGAGGTCATTCCTGATAGATCCGAGACTATTTTTCAATAGTTCTTGATACATTGAGATGGAGAGCCATTTCTGGAGTTGAAATGTGATAGTTGTCCATGTGCATGAAAGTCTCTCACGAGAACATAGCAACACTTCCCCGTATCTTCTGATTGTAGAGCACAGCAATTACAAAATCATGGACAATACTGTGGAAAGACTTAACTAATACATATAGGTCTAATCCAAAGCTCGCCAACCCAATTACACCTCGTCAGCCGCGTTAGCTCCTCCGCACTTCACCCATTCCGACCTCCGACCTCGCTTCACAAAACGTCTATATAGATTTAAATAAGCACTTTGCCAACATCAAATTCGGAATAGCAGCAACCTAGGCAGGTTGTCCGGTCAAATCCGAATTAAGAGGTGGATTCAGACAAGTATCGCCTGGGTTCGAACGACCGAGCAGTCGACTGCACACGCCATTTTCGGGGGACACCTCCTCACAAGGACGAGAACGATTCGACAGAGATTAGACCCCGATCAGTGAAAGCTGATCGGGGTTGAACTCTTGCAAGTTTTTCTATCGCTAGCGTCTTTTTTGGTGATAATTTTTGGTGTTTTGATCTTTTGGGGCGGTCAAACCCGTTGATATTTTTTTGGTGGGAGGCTAAGCGAAGGGGCTCGAAAGGGGGAGTCGCGGCTGTGAAGCTTCTCTTTTGAGAGCCCCAATATGGGAATTTTGAGAAAATGATTTCAAATGACTCGCAAACCCATTTTCGTCTTTTCTCGTGCTACCAGCTCACAGAAATCTTCGACGCTGCACCGGTCGTGCCCCGCACGTGACTCAGGGGCCGGTTATCGCTTATCGCACAGACGGCAAACGAGGAAATCAACTTCACCGTCACTTCTCATTTCCTCCAAAGTAAAACCTCTCGTGACGATGTTACTACCACGAGGCTCCACACTGGTGGGTGCCGATTATCTGGCTGCTTTGGCGTTGAGCGTCAACTTTGTGCTCGCCGCCCAGGCCCCCTCCGCTCTTTACTGCGTCTCCGACCCCTCCACCACTTTCATCACAACTCTCAACGCGTCGCTTCCTCAAGCACAATGCTTCCGCGTTCGGAATGGCGCCTTCACAGAAGTCCTGGCCAAGATCCCAGAGTCTGAAAAGAACGATATCACTTACCTGGATGGATATGTCCTACCTGGGATCATCGAATCGCATGGTCATATTTTGCAATACGGCGAGATGCTAGAATCTGTCTCGCTCTATGATGCGAAGAGTATGGAGGAAGTGAGAACGCGCATCCAGGAGTTTTTGAAGAAACATGAAGGTGAAGGATACGGCACACGTAACAAGTGGGTGAGAGGCATGGGGTGGGACCAGCGGCACTTTGACGGCGGCGTGATGCCCACAGCTGTGAGTCTTCTAGCTTTCATGTAATTTTGATTTCTTGAACGAGTAATGGTTGCTGATAGTATTACAGGAAGAATTGGCAGTCGACCCAGCACTCTCAAACCTCTACATCATGCTCGACAGAGTCGACGTACATTGTGTCCTCACCTCGCGGAAAGTCCTTGATCTGCTCCCCAATCCATTGCCTGAAGCACCACCAGGCGGTGTCGTCGTCACGGATCCAGGTCCGGGAGTCTTTTGCGATAATGCAATGGATGCCATCATCTACCCACTCGCTCCCAAACCAGATGTTGCTCAAAAGACAAGATGGTTCAAAACTGCTTTCGCGGAGTTGAACAAGGTAGGCATCATTGGAGTGGGAGATGCTGGGATGCGACCCGAAGATGTGAAGATTATAGAGGGAATGGCCGAAAAGGGGGAAATGACGATCAGGATCAACGTCATGCTTGAATGTGCGGAGAGAAATACTTTCTGCATTGATGAGACCAAGAGTTTGAAGCTGCTCGATGCTCCTGATGGACTCGGAGCGAGCACGCTGATTCTGGGAGGGGTGAAGCTATTTGCTGATGGTGCGCTTGGAAGCTGGGGAGCAGCGCTATTGGAGCCATATTCCGACAAGTTGGAGACGAGTGGCACGATGCTGATAAATGAGACAGACTTAACGAGTGTGGTTAAGCAGGTGAGTTCTCCTGTTGAATGCAAGAGAAATCAGCTGACGTGGAGCAGTGGTTTGATGCCGGCTTCCAAGTTAACGTCCATGCGATTGGAGACCGTGCGAATCGAGCTGCGGTGGATGCGTTCGAAAATGTTCTTGGCAAAGACTGTGAAGGTTGCAACGACGCGTGGAGATTGAGGATTGAGCATGCCCAAATCATTGTCGGTCTCTCTGCGTTCAACACATATTTTCATATTCGCTGACTCCATGAACAGCATCCAGATGACCAGAAGCGCATCGCCAAGATGGGCATCATCCCAAGCATCCAAGTAAGCTCGAAACCCTGAGATTTCATTATGTTACTGACAATTTCAGCCAACGCATGCAACCTCCGACATGGCCTACGCTCTCTCCCGTCTTGGCAAGGATCGACTCTCCCACTCCGCCTACCGCATGTCTTCCCTCTTCCCCTCCTCCTCAACCTTTAAGTCCCCCTATCCCGGACCGGTACTGGGCAGCGACTTCCCAGTCGAGCCTCCAAACCCATTTCACGGCATGTACGCAGCAGTAACACGCCTCAATCCCGCCACAGGAAGCAGTCCCAATGGGCCTGACAAAGGGTGGTATATGGAAGAAGCACTCAGTGTTGAGCAAGCGCTAGTTGGATTCACGAGAAACGCCGCTTATGGCTGGTTTAAAGAAGGCAAAGCGGGAGCCATTGGAGTAGGAAATTGGGCTGATTGGGTGGTTGTTGATAGAGATATTTTAGTGGACGAAAGTGGAAAGAGTCTGAGAGATGTGGTGGTGAAAGAGACGTGGGTTGGTGGAAGGAGGGTGTGGCCTGTTGTTAATGAGCAGAAGGGAGGTAAGGGGTGGGGTAAGGATGAGCTTTAGATCTGTGAATAGATGATAGATGATAGAGTAAGGGCCCGTGAAGACCACCGATTTGACTCGCACAAGGAACATCGTTTGCAGTTCGAGAGACGCAATCGGTGTGAGAATGTGTGAATGTCAGATGGCTCGCTTATTAGGAACGCAGTAGAAAAGGGAACACGATTTGGATTTGAACTAGAACGTTACTAAAGACTTATCATTTTCTATTCTTGAAAAAAAGAAGAAAAAAATACCAAAAAAGGAAGGGCTTGACTTGGGTTTGAACCCTATTAGAAAGTTAGCTACTAATTGATTTCGACAGTGAGACGGAGAACACTAACCAGGACCTCACACAGTTAGGAATGGATACCCGAAGCATGAATTCTACCACTGAACTATCAAGCCTACTTTTATTTGAATGTACAAGATATTCTTATTTAAAACTATACGGTAGATTCGCAGAAGTTTGTTGAATGTTCGCCGGTTGAGTCAGGCGGGGCGGAAAAGGGGGCGCGACCAGTAAACGAGGTACTTTACGAGACACCAGCTGATAAGCTCTCGATGGATGATCCTCAAAACATGAAGTCGGAAGCTCGGGAAGCGAGAATGCATCAATTTTCAAAGGGTAACATATGGCCAACTCACCATCTACAACAAACCGATGTTTTCTCACAGCACCTTTGAACCCTGACACTCTATCTCACAACTAGTTCTCATGGAAACATAGAAACATGTGCTTCATATTACTATCAACATTATATCCATATATAATCGTCTATTCATAATAGCAATACTCCTCAAAACAAGCTGTACAAGCCGTTGGCAAATTATTGCCACTCTTCATCATAATCGCACATCCCAAACAAGTCGCCCACCCGTCCTTATTCCCCTGCGTAGCAATCATATTCCCATTCGCAACCATCTCATCCTGCTCAGTCTCGCTATATACCAACTGACTCGTTGAAACTCCCGAATCAAACGTATAATTGACATTCGGTAGGTAAACAATAGTGATTTTGTCCGTAGCGTTACACCCGAAGAATGTTGCGCGGGTGTTGAGACCTTCGGAGATGAATGTGTCGACGGACGGAATGTATGGCATACGGGTGAGGTGTGCGTTATTCGTTGCTTGCACATAAGTTGTTAGGATTTCGGAACCGTTCGGGAAGTTGGTTGACAGGTCGGCGGAGTTGTCGTTTACTAAGATAACGGAAATGTTGCGAGCTGGTTGGAGGAATGGAAAGATTGGGTTATTTTGCAATGCTTCGCCTCCATCGACTAAACTGAGATGATCTTGAGCCGAGATGTTATTTACAATGTTTGAGAATCCGGTAGAGGAGATAAAATTATAAAATGGGTTCGGGTATGTGGCGTAGAGATCACTGGTTGTAACTTCGTGAATTTGGTCTAGGATCGCCGAGATGTCTTCTGAAAGACTAGTGCTGGAGTTCTCGGCTGCTGGGACGCTCAAGCAAGCTTCATTGAAAAGATTGCTGGAACTGCCGGCAATGTATCCCAGGTTGTCGTAGTTGGTGGTGCAGAGTCCTGTCGCCTTTCCTCCGCTCATTGAAGTGCCAAGATACTCTGTTTTGATGAAAGCGCTCACGTCGGCATCCCAGCTTCCGAACTCGTAAGGATGGATCTCATAAGTGGTAGCGTTGGGCCCAGGAGTACATTCTCCGTCCCAGACCTTGGTCCCTAGGGAAGTGATAACTGGGTATGGGACGGAGTAGGAGGTGAACATTGACTTTGAGGAGACTCCAGACATGGTTGTCGCCGCACCTCCATCTGAACCTTCGAGCAGCTGATAGGAAAGCAGACGACCGTATGCATCTACAAACGTCGTATCGTAGCCTGCAGCCTCCTTCTCCGCGATATCGTTGACGACTTCAGCGTAGGCAACAAAAGCCAGTAGAAAATCCAGATCCAAAAGACTATCCCGGAAAGCCTCATGCCATACATTTTCTAGGAGGTAAGAGACCAAGGGATAGTTGTTTCCAGCAAGAGAAGATAGTAACCATCCTCCTCCAGAGAGACCAGCCTGATATGTCATGGCTTGGTAAAGACCACTCGTACTGAGGTTGCTGTCTCTACTATCAAGAGCTTGAATGACACCTGCACCAGAAAGGAGAGATCTGTAACCTCCTCCGCTGGTAGTAATCGCAACCTGTCTAAATGAGCCAATTATTTCGTCGAAAGAGGGTACCAAATACGTACCGTCGGAAGTTCGCCACTAGTTCCAAACCCAGAATTCGTGCTGATCAGCCACGATTTGAGGGAAATATCGGCCACTGCTTTCCTGGCAACCCGATATGTATCTTCTTCGTCTGAGAGCCCGCTAGCAGCGCGAACCAGAGTTTCTGAAGGGCATGTTGACTTCTGTGGAACATAACTGGAGGCAGCGAGTGCTGGACCCGCAGAGAGCAACACCATAAGAAGTAGGGCCAACATCTCCAGATAGGCTTGAGGCTTCAAAGGAGTGTGCTTGCAATGGACACAAGGAACAAGATTCAAAGAATGGGAATCCGAGTTATTATGCACTAAACGAATGGATAGTCCTACGATAGGATATGTGCCTACATGAATGTCCTAGACCGATCGTGCCTGCGAGCCAGCCTCGATGATATACTCCACCTGCCATTTTGACTTGCCATCTACCCCTCCCTCATCAGATCTGCAAGGGCGGGCGGCACCCAAATAGAAGCTGCACTCCGCCTCATCCAGGAGATCTGAACAATTGCGGTCTCCACATGCGATTTGCATATCCGTACCGGGTTGTGCAACGGTCAGCCAGTGGTGGTGTGTTGAGGTTGATGATCTCTAACATTTCTTGGGTGCTAGCATACTGATGTTACACTTGTACCTATCAGCAGGTTCTCCAAGCGTAGGCCGCCCCATGGCCAAGAGAACAACCAGTCAGAGCCGGATATGGAAGCATACAGTCGAAATCGGAACAGGAAAAAAGGAAGAGATCGAGGATTCGTGGCATCGCTAGCCGCCGTCACAAGGATGAAAGGTGCCGAGATGGTGGCGGATTTGCTGCCGAAACCAGTTTTAGAATGGTCATTTGTCCGCGATTGCTTCTAGAAACAGGTTTTGCTCCGATAGAGAACTGTGATAAGCTTTTCATAGGTTCAGAAGAGCGCCTTGCACGTGGAAAGATGTTTGGGGTTGATGTTCAGCGGGTGGCGGTTGTGGCTTTGATGATAAATAGCCACCAAAGGTTATGCCGATGAAAGTTCCAAATAGTTTAGATATTCAAAGATGCAAATATAGAAGCAAAACTAGCAGCAAGCGGTAAGCCGGGCAGATTTTATCAATATTTCAGGGTGTGTGTCTAGATGACCGCTTTTGTCGAGAGACATCGTGGATCCATCTCCGGCCACAATAATCCACATTCAACACTATTAAATCTTCAAATCATCTGCCATAAGATCTTCATTTTGACTAGATCTCGGTACCAAAATACTTTGGATATTTCCGTCGTTTCAGTTGTACTATTCCTCTTCCTCAAAGCAACTTATGTGGTACGAGTCTGCTGAATGTCCCGAATCTACGGGGAAAACGGAAAGCAGTGAGACTCACGTGCAACAATCACACTGTACAACTTCATATCTATTCTGTACTGCACTTATGTCTAATATTTTCACACGTTGACGCCTCTTTGCCTTCAACTTTCTGTAGGCAAGCGTCAGCATGGAGGTCAAAATCATTCTCAGATCATCAAGTGCTGCACTGAGAGCTTTAATCAGCCCTGCCTCTGTTCTTTAAATGTTCGAGCCTGTAACCTTAATGTTATGCAGACCTCAACTGAGCAGCAACAAATTCCCGTCTAAAAGCGTTCAGTTCGTATGGGAACCTCAAGCGGGGTATCTTTTTTGCTTAGCGGTTTCAGCAGGGAACGAAGACCGACTCTCAGCCTCCAAGCGGGGTCTTCTTGAACCTTCGATCATTTGGGAGGAACATCAGGCAAGGTGGGTGCTGCATCAACTTGAAGGGATGTTTCAAAATGCATTAATCAACATTATACGCTAACATAACTGCAGAACAACTTAACGCTTCCTCTAAATTAGAAATTCGAAATCAACCTCGACAAAGCAGAACTATCTCCATCTAACACTGTCTTGATCGGCAAGTTCAACGGCCTCTGAATATCTACACAAGCACAAGTCTCATTGTTCAAGACTTGTGCTCCAAGCGTCGAGTTTGTGATACCTGGACAGACAACAACAGAAGCCTTGAAGTCTTCCGACTGAACTAAGTATGCGATGCTAATCCATACTGCAGCATATATGGCAGCCAGCATAATAGTCCAGCGCATGACAGGTCCTGATCACATCACTATAAGCATCGGTCCACACAACCAAGTATCGTACTCGAGAAGTGGAGAATCCAACTCACCAACAAGTCGCATCGCTCTATACTCATCCCTCTTCAATTGATTACTAAGATAAGTCTAAACACTCCCAATCAACAACAAAACGATAAAGAAAACAAAAAACCAAGAAAAATAAGTCTGAATCCTCAACCCACTCCTCGTGTCTCTCCCCAGCCCCAGCTCCCACTCTGAAGCACAACTAAACTGATCCCCAGGATACCCATCACTCTTCAACGTCCCATTACTCCACCCAAAATTCGAACAACCAAGATCCCAAAGCCCGGTCCCATTATTAGCATTAACGACGTAGCTGCAGAAGGGACTTGAGGCTTGGAACACGGGAGCGGAACCGACGACGGGGAGGGAGAGGAGGATTAGATGGAGGAGAGAGAGAGAGATGTTGATCCAGCAGCCGACGAGGAGGGTGCGAGGGTGTTCGAGGATGGTTTTCGGCCAGAGTTGGCAGGTGGCGGCGAAGAGGGCGACATAGTTGTTCCCTCCAGGGCGTTAGACGATAGTTAGGCCGTCGCCTCCTAGATTGAGGCTCTGGTTATTGTGTTTCTTTTCACATGCACGCCGAAGAAGAACGAGAAGAGCGACCTGTCAATGTCGGAATGTCCGACTTCAAGGTAAAATCTTTCTACTACACAACCAGAATTCAAGAACTATACAAACTCCACAACTCCTCAGCCCCGAACACAACCATCTTCATCATCTGAAAATATCAAAACTTGCAAGAATTCAAAGCCAAGTGCACTAACCCACTAACACTCTACACAAACAAACTAACAATCGCATACATCTTCTTCACAAGCTTCAACTTCCCAGCTGGCTTCTCTCCACTCCCTCATTTTTCCCATGTGAACGTTACGGTCCAGAAGGCGATTAGGAAATCTTGGACTGTGCCAGGGGTTGTGGTCCACCATGGGAGGGTAAATTTGTAGGTTCTTGGAATGAGGGCATCTGCTTGTTTCGAGTTGGTTGAAAATCACGCAGAAGGCAAAGAAAGGGAGGAAGATATATCATATCTTCGGCACCGACATCCGCACTACCCACTGGTAAAGGGGGAACAAGGCTGAACAACCACAACCCAACACCGCTCAACAACACCATGCGCTCATCTCCACGCCCCACCATATTTAGCTCACAACGTCGAAAAAGAGCCCATGATAATCTGCCTCGCCAAGCAATGCCAAAGACGGTTGTTGGAAATTGGCATTTCTGGGTATTTCCGCTCGAGCGGTGCGCCACAGTCAAGGGTTGGTGATGCTAATTGGGGGTCACAGCTTTGAATGCATCGTGAGGATTACGGATTCGGAAGATGGCTTCAGCCGGACAAGGCTTGGGGTTGAACAGAATACGAAGATATGAGTTTCAGCAGATCCGGTCTTTTGGTACCGAGATAAGAAGATGTGGACCGTGTGAGTTTGGCAAACTTGAGGCTGGATTGTCCTAATCACCCCCTTACATTGATAATATCTGGTAAAGCCTGCCCGAAAAGGAGAGAAGCACGACGAGGTACCGAAGTAGGCAGGCATTAGGGAGGCTTGCTGGAAACATAATGAAAGATTTGGGCTACGAGATCATAGCAGACTCGAGGCTTAATCGTCCAACTCCCTTCGCGACATCAAACAAGCCATCTAACAGAAGCTGCAAGTCGAACATCGAGGAAAAAGCTCTTGAGCAATCATTCAAATCTGCAGAGTCGAGGGACTTTTCGGAGAAGCATCATGCAGGAACTCGGAACTTTAATATCTCTCCCGCGGTAGGGGTGAAAAGCATGCATGATAAGAAACGATATGATGCCTTTGCGCAGCTCACTTAGCCAAAAAGATCAAAGAGATCACGATGAAGATACTCTTTAATCGTAAAAATATGATAGATGTTGGATTTGCCTCCAGCAATCCTTGCAATGCGGGGTTCTTCAATAAGCGTTCCCTTATCGGACAATGCCTGCAGTCTTGCTGCAAAGCAGACACACATAAGCGCTTCCGTGATGAATAAATGTTGGTTCTTAAGACGATGAGGTCCAGTACTTGATGAAATTGAGGTTCATGAAGAAAAACCTGTGTTTGTGATTGACGTCTTTCCAGCCACCTTTTTAATCTTAGGCGGTGACACCCGTGCACCGTTTATATGTAGCCTACCCGCACTCGGTACCTAGCAGGATCTTTCTTCACCGTTGACTGTTAATAAAAGTGAGGCGGCCGATGGGTATTCTATTTCGCGGCAGATATTTTACTATGAGTTGTTATTTGCTCTGCACCCGATCCCGCTCTGCCCGTCATAATATGGAGGAGTGAATTCTATTGGAGTCTGGCTTACCTTCACCACGTCGGCGAAGCGAATCCTTGTCCTACAACGAATCACCATTTCACAACACATCAACCTCGAGCGTACGACCCACAACCTTGACTGACAACGATCTACTTGCTCCGCATTGCTTCCTCCTTACTATGCCGACACTACGACGTGCTATTGCGTAGCTGAGTTCGACTTATCAGCACACCGCCGTTGGGCTGAATTGCATGCCACTGGGAATCACCTTTAAGCGCCTGCTCGCTCTCGAGCTCACCGAATACCAACATGGCTTATAAGGAGCACGATGGAGAGGTAGAGGAGCGACCAAGCGAGAAGAGGTATCGTGAGAAGAAGGAGAGAGACCCAAACCGAACTCATAGGTCGTCACGAAGTTCCCGACCGAAGGTTATCGATCCAGAGACAGGCGAACCCGTCAGATCATCTCACCGACGTCGAAAGGATAAGGATAGAGAGACCGAGAAGGACAGAGATTCTGAGCCGTCGACATCTATGGCAGATCTCGTTCCAGAGCTTGCACGCACGGCTTCAGCCCCTGGCGCAACGTCCCGAAGTTCGCTACCTTACCCATCATTCAACAAAGCCCATAGCAAGGAAGCGGTCAATAGCAGAGATGATGTCCGATTACCGACTGGTAAAGAGAACAAGAGCCCCTATACACCCGAATCGACAGATGTAGGCGAAGACAAGGCGAACTTGCGGACAAGATCTACCGAAAGCTTCACTCCTCGAGGAGCCACCGTCCCTAAGGATGGCAGACCACCAAGTCCCCCCGAGACGGATATATCACAGCAGAGAAAGGCTACACCGAACCGAATGAGCAGAGTACAAGAAGATGCAGCTGAGGAGGAGACACCAAGACCAAGCTCGCGTACATCAGGAGCCAAGTCGGCAAAGAAGGACAAGGACGATCGATCCAGAGTCTCGACGAAGTCCAAGACGTCTTCTAATGCGAGCACTGCTATCAAATCACCAGCATTCAAGCACAAAGGCAACGTGTCTACAGATGATCTTGTACGAGATTCAGGCATTGGTTCTGGCGACTCAAATGTCACCTCAGTTGCACCCAAGCGTGAGGCGGCAGAACCGCCCTCTCTGGACACTGGCTCATCTCCTGCTTCTGCACAAGATTCGTCCCCGAGAACTCCCACACAAACACCAGTATTCCCTCCTCCTGCACCAGCGAGTGTGAAGCCGACGCCATCACCATTTATTCACTTCGAAAACCCAGAAGCTGAGTCGAGCGCGTACGACTCTCCGCAACCACCACCGCCACCCCCTCCGCCACCCGTCCCGATCAACATTCCGCGTGTCGATTATCTGATGCAAAATGGAGGATTGATCCGACCCACATCAAGGAATTTACCATCTGAGGTTGATAAGGTATTTGTACCATTTTCAAATATCCTAGATCAATACGAGACTGTGATCAATAAGCACGGCTCACTGGCAGTGGCCACTGGATATCGATCAGTTGCTAGGAGATTGCTAGACCGACTGGAGAATGTCTTCAATCGGGATCTCTCATCTGAGGGCTGTGTTTGCGTGATGTGTCAGAAGCCAGATCTCTCTGTCCACGAAGGTAGCAGAGGACTAGGTTGGGGTGAAGTTTTGGAATGGGTCAGCGGTCGACGCGAGTTACCGGTCTGGCCAGCATTCGATTTCGCTACACTCGGCGTCAAGGCAGGAGAAGATCTTGCAGGTCTTGGAATCTCGCAAACCACTGAAAACATCATCCGGCCTGGATCACCCGTCAAGATTGACCCTGATGTCGCCGATGAATTCCGTGAGCACTACTTGGCTCAACACGCGAAGAAGAAGGCTGCAGTTGACAGATGGCTCTCCAGCTGCCCTCAAACAGCAGCCACCCCTCCGCAAGAAGTCGATGATGAGACACTGTCTTTCGCTATCTTAACACATCTCGATCAACAAGACCAACCAATCTTCAATGCCCTTATTGCTGGATCAACCATCTTACAACCTGTACGGGCACCATCCGCTACCCGAAAGCCTCGCGCCGAATTTATGGTCAAGACTGTTCACTCATTGCAGAGATTATATAAATTGCAACAAGCACCTCGTGACCCGGAGGCTGCTATCTACTTGCTGAAGTACCCTCAACTTCACAACCTATTAGCTACTTTGTCAAGCATTGTGCCCTCTGAATGGGAGATCCTTACATCTGGTCGATTCGATGGTTTCTTGTGGTCAGGAGCCGATTCCGAATCTGCTAGTCCTTCACCCGCTCCATCCCGTGGCCCAACACCAGCAAATGGAATCCCATATCGTGGCCCAATGTCTCCTGGTGCTGGTATGGCTGGTATGCGACAACCTGGTGGCGGATCTAGGACTACAACACCCTTCTCACCAATGCGCAACCAAACCTTCTCGCCATCCATGGGATCAACTGGCTTCCAATCACGAGGACCAACACCCCTGCAACAACAACGACGACCAGTATCCAACGATGAGGAAACTGAGATTCAGGTATTGGCTGAAGTTGAGCGTGAGATCTATCTTGGCATGGAAGCCCTCGAAGATGCGTTTGAGGCGTTGCACCGCAAAGCTGAGATAGTCAGACGTGCTCTTCGTGAGCGCAGCGCTGGTCTATCTATGTCTCTTCAAAACAGACGAACCTGCGACCCCAACATCATCTCTTCGAACACACCTGGTCCGCAATCTGCTGGCTTGGGTCCTGGCTATGAACGACCTGCTTGGGGGGAGGGTAGCGAGATGCAGAGTGAGAGTGACTGGGACGTCGAGGATCAGAGCGAGTTATGGCCCGATGACTCGGCTAGCCAGATCAGTGCCTCGAAGCACCGACGACCTGAGAGACGACATGAGCGAAGAACTCCTGCAATCGCGGAGGAGTCTGAGCTCGAGGATTAAGCTAAGAATGCGTATTGAGAGCGTGCTTGGTATACGACGTTATGATGATACGAAATGATGTGGCAGTTGATTACAGCGCGTTGGGCGAACATGGAAAGAGTACGCAATGGATGAATTGAGAATTATTTGAGGAGAATGTTGCTGGTGGTGGATGAACGAAACTGGGTATCGAGTCTTGTATATGGGTGGATTTGTTGAAGCTATCACTGCATTGTATGGAGTTTATGTTGCATAGCATTCGGCGAGGTCCAGTCTTCTCAATTTGAGATCTCAGTCACTACTCAGTGTAGTACAGTACAAAATGGAGAAAATTAACTCTGACTTGATTTCCAACTTTTGCTAATGCTCAAGCTTGCTTTTGAGGTTTTGAAAGTCCTCGCTCAAACGAGCAAGTGCTCCCAGCATTTTCAAGCTCGTTTCAGTCGTTTCTAGGATGCCTTTTCCGCCGCAAGATTCCCATCTTAGCCCCCAACATCGAAATAGAGTTGAGGCTGCACAAACGGCTCGCCTCGACATGACATGTCCGAGCCATTCTCTTTTTGGTGCTTACGCATTGTAGACCAATCATTGAGCATCCACTGCGATTCTTAACTAATCAGGATCCCTTCATTGTACCAGCGTTAAGTCACACAAGCTAGGTTCTCCTGTTTTGGACCTGGAGAACGTAAGCATCGGGCCCAAGGGACCCTTTCAACCTGAAATTTGTGGGCTTATAAGGAGGGTCATCTTCCCCGCATGCGTTTGTCCCTTTTCTTTTCTTTTCTAGATCTTGCTTTGATCCTACTTCCCTGTCGGGTGTATATCCTCACATCATCTTAACATCGAGAAGTTAGACTGCGGTTCAGTTGGAGAGAGATGCTGTCTTCCTCGTTCTGCTTCGCCGCAATTCTCCTCGTTTCAGCCTCAGCTGCATCCCCGAACAGAAGACTCCATGCAGAACCTGCGTAAGTGACGGTTTGAGTCGCTCCAAATAAAGTCGAGGTACGCGATACAGCAACGACTACTGCTCCCAGTGATGGAATCGCGACGGATATATGCGGCTGGGTTAGAGGAGATCCCGGTGCGCAGAATGAATTTTTGGGATCCTACCTGAACATCATGGAGGTTGGCAACGCTGATCATATCGAATGGCTCAACCTTGGGTATGTGCAGCGCCAGGAACTTGTTTGATTGACCCAGGAGTATCTGCCATCGGATGCTGTACTAGCAACGACTGCCCTCTGTTCAGTACAGCTTGCTTTCCTTTGAGCGCGTCGTGCGATTCAGTTTGTGCATCGAATCTTGCGAACTTAGTTTGGTGAGCAACAGCTGTTTCTCATTCTGCTCAAGCAAAGACAGTAGACCGACAGTACATACAAACAGTGGGGAGACGGCAGAACCTCTTTGTGCGACATATCTGTACCCTAACTCGGTGACGGAATTGAGATGTGTATCTTCGATTCCCTCTCAATTGTCAATTGAGTACGCTCATACGGGATTCTCGACGCCATTATATCTCCCGAGAGTGATACATGATATCGTAAGAACCACGGCACGAGTCCGTTCTCTGTAATAGATTTTGGTACGCAGATACCTCCATCATCCACAAGCTCGGCCAGCACTTCCTCAAGCTCGGGATCTCCAAGCAGTTCTCCAATGACTTCTTCGGGACAAATAGGGACGTCCACCTCCACTCAAAGTCCCTCATCGAGTAGAGCTCCAGCAGCCCCAAAATCCTCGAAGACCAACACTGGTGCGACCGCAGGCGGGGCAGTTGGAGGCGTTGTGGCACTGGCCGCCCTAGGCATCCTGCTGTTCTTCTTCAGAAAGAATTTAGGCAAGAAGAAACACGTTCAAGAAATCGCTCATGACAGGAAGGGTTACCCAGACAAGAGCCATCCACCAGGCTACAACACCGCACCACCACCACCATAAGAGAAGACGCTGTTCAGATCAAAGCAGAACTGCAAGGAAGCCAAGATATCATGACACACAGCCCACAGAATTACAAGCATAGTACGCTCACTGCAAGGTCCCTTCGCAAATCTGATCAGCATCGTCTCCACGCTCATCAAACAGGTGCGCACACCCTCTGTTCCGGATCTCCAAGAATTGGCAGGCTTAGCATGTATTGACATTTGTGACAGTTCAGCCCCCGAAACGGAAGTAGCGTATGAATTGGAGGCTGACTTTAGGTTTTGAGTCCCATGGGCTCGCTTGCCTGTTTTTGGAACATGCCAAGACGCGATGTGGGGGTGGAGTTGCGATGGTCAGAATATCCGAGAAGGTGAAACTTTACGAGTCAAACGTTGGTGGTGATTGAGATGTACAAATTCTCCGGGTGCCCTTAGAGTCGTTAGAGTTATTGTACTGAGCCATTCAAAGTTGGATGTATGGGTTTATTCTGGGGACTTGCTAGGCAAAGCTTCCGGATCCCCTATTTTCTGGTTCCGCTGATGGGGAAGTTGCAGCCATGATACGATCTGATGTTTCTTCGTCTGGTCTCATCTCGCCAAGTTGCGGATTTGCGTTGTCTGCCAGCGCGAATGGTGCTGTGAAACAATGGGAGCTGAAGGTTTGTATCGAAGAGCTTAGCTGTGGCTTCGATGCTTCCGTGGATGATGATATTCCAAATTTCTCGCATGTCTCTTTTTCCAGCAAGATACTTCTTCTACTTCGTCTCTACTTCTCTGAGCTTTCAACAGCAGACGGATTTTTGTCTTTACAAACTAATTTTAGATATCTTGTTCCGGATTTTGACTGAGCACCACCTTCCCATTTCCACATTACTCCTCAAAATATCTTTCCGGACAGCCCTTCAACATGGGCGTTCGAATAGTGCAAGGTTTGCTATACCTTCTCCATCACAGTGTATATTCTGACAATAATCTGCAGTTTGCGGCCTTTGGTTCTGGGTAGCCTTCACATTCTTCCTCTTCGTCGTCATTCATCAATCTCAAGACCTCTTCAACCTCACCGCCATCGCCCAAAATCAACCACCTTCTGCGGGACATTCCCCAGTCCCAATGGGCCTCACAACCCGCCAACGTATGGCACGCTCAGAATCAGCCTGGCGGTCAAGTGTCTCCCTCCGCCATCAACTCGCAGCCGCCCACCCCTCAAATCCAAACATTCCCTTCTTCCCAGCTCAACACATGTCCGACTTCGGCAAATATCCCTACACACTCTGGGACTTCTTCCCTTCTACATACACCTGTCCCCACGACATGCAACGAGTCGGCCGATTGGGAGACGGCGGGAAATGGGTCTGCGGAATGTCTCTCTACGAAGCCAAACCGGGGCTCGCAGTTACCGCCCAAGCATCTTCTTCCTCAAATTCTCGTCCGCAAACTATCATCTACAGTTTCGGCGTCAACGATGAAAGCACCTTCGAAGCAGAAATGCTTGCCCGAATTCCATCAGCCCAGGTCTACGCCTTCGACTTCAGCGTCTCAAGATTTGGACCTCAAATCTCTCCTAGTTATTCTGCGAGGGCGCATTTCTCGAAGGTAGGGCTGGGGGCGAAAGATGAGTTTGCGAGGACTCCACAGTTTTTTACCTTGCAGACTTTGATGAAGGAGAATAAGCATGATTATATTGATATCTTGAAAATTGATATTGAGGGATCGGAGTATGAGGCTTTGGATAGTTTTATGGATGCTTGTGAGAAGGAGGGGGGTGGGGTCATGCCAGTCGGGCAGGTGATGATTGAGTTGCATTTGGTAGATGATAAGAATGTAAACTTTGAGAGGTTCTTGAAATGGTGGGAAAGACTTGAGGGATTGGGTATGAGACCTGTGTGGTACGTCAAATTTTCCTTTTCAGGATATATTGAGAGTCGAGCTCCTCGAGACAGTCTTTCAAGAGAGCTTGACTCCTGCGTTATTCGATCAACTGGTCTTTCTCATGCTGATTTATCTATAGGTTGGAAGTAAACCTATTGGCGGTGACTTTGGGAGAAGGGAAAACCGACCCCAGGTGTGTTGAATATGTCTGGGTCAATGCCCGTGATGAGAGAAGTGTGCTTTTGCAGGAGTAGACGCATTTGGATATAGACAATCTAGACGTAGATTGTACAGAGGCATTGTTTAGCGTTAGGCGTTGTTGGTTGGTGACAAGGAAGGGTTGTCTCATAGAGTTCATGAATCGCGCAACGGACCTTTAGTGATCCACTTCACAGTGTTTCAAAGAAAAAGAAGAAGAAAAGGACGCCCTAAGCTACTAGAAAAGTAGGAACTTCCAGCAGGATTTGCATCGATGGACTTGAGCCCCGCGGAATTGAGTCGAACAATGAGCCCTTATCAAGCCTCTATCGAGTACTGTTAAAATTGCTTCTCGAAGTTGCTTTGTGAAGTGCCTCTAGTTTCGGTTCATAGATACTGCCCAGTGTCGCTCTCCTCAATTTCCATAGGACTCGTGGGGGTTCGACCTTTGTGTTCATTTCACAGTGCAAACTCCAGGTATTAGTTCCTCTCAAGAGCCTATTACTCGTCTAACTTGATGGTTATCTTAATGCTTCACGATGCGGTCGTATTTCTCGACTAACGGCACTTCGCCAGGTAGTAGGGGGTTCTTGACGTCCTCAACGTCTAATTAAGCTCGGACTTTTCGTCCGGCCTCTTCTCCCAACTTGGTAACTTTCAATGGCCGAAATGTTCTACGCTCCGAATTGCCGGAGATCTCGGCGTTGTGTTCAACAGTATATATATTTTTTTGCGTAGTCGATGTCTGAACTGTTATTTGACTTTTCAAGATTCTTGACACCAGCAGGTGAAATTATGACTGATTTCATCCGATAATGACGGAGTGCAACTGGCTCATCTTTCCAATCATCCTCATCATGACTGTGATCTTCAGGCGTGACAATTGGTCTATATTCAGACGAGTGTCAGTTTGCGTGAGATTCGAGACCATCCTCATTCTGGCGTTCACTGTGTGTTTGCATCTGTTGTTGCAAAGAGCCTTCGCTTTCGGGTGAGGAACCGTCGAAGCTGGACACGGAGCCTGTTACGCTATCACTCGAATATTTGGCAACTTCCGAAGGTCCTCCGAACCCCTCGTCGTCGTGATCAGTTCCTTCATCTGAGATAATTTAGGCCTGCGTTGATTCGTTTGTTTGTCTGAAGGTCCGCGTTCTTGCGTTGAGCAATGTCGAAGTTGGTTTGAAAGTCTTGACCAGCATATCGAATTCTTCGCTCACGGGATCTTCTTCAGATCAGCCGCTACTAGAAAACGCTCTGCGCTTCTTTGGGTGAGCTGTGCCGTCTCTGGGTGCCTGACACTCCTGACTGTTGATTTGAGGCATCTTGGTGGTATCGGGAGGCTTAAAGCTCGTATTGATAAGATCCTCTGCATCACTTACTGGTGGCTGCTGGCCGTACTGCCATGTTCGCTGATACCAATCATCCAAGCAACGGAAAGGTGAACAGCATCATAGCATGATACTCCCCTGTCAGCTTGGCCTCGGTGTACCAGCACGACTGCCTTTAGGTGAGTTCTCGATAGAGCCTGGGGTTTGGCCAGCCTTCTTCAATCGATTTTGCTCACGACGGCCCTTTCCGGCTTGCTTACAAGCAGCTGCAGCCTCTGGACTATCCCCATCATCGATAGCCATGAGCCATTGCTCCTCAGTAAGACCATCGTCATACTTGACACGAGTTCGCTCATGAGCGCCACGGCCCTTGATTTCCTCAGGGCTTAGGAACTCGTTGTACCCAGGTATCTCAAACATCTCCCATTCATTAACAAGATCGCGGACCTCGGAAGTTAGATATTGGTGCCGATTCTCGCGAGTTCAATCGTTCCATTTCAAATTCAAATTGAGAAACCGTCTTTCGCAACATATCGAACCTAGGACTGCCCGCATTGAGACCTTCTCCCTTCACCAATAGCTTTTCGAGATATTCAGTCTCGAGTAGAGCCCAATTCTCCAGAGCGTTTGCCAAATCTCGTCGAAATTTTAGTTCCGCGTTTGTATTGTCAAGAATCTCTGCTTTGCTTTTTAGGCTTTGCAGCGCTTGCTTCGTGCTACATGGAACGCACACCCAAGTCGCAAGCCCTTGCACGAGTCTGTTAAGATCGGCACAGTGTGCATGATATTTACTGCTACAAGAAGAGCATGATGTAAGCGAAATACTGCTTTTGAACCGTCAGCAGCAATGTCTGTTAGAGCTTCGTGGCAAACCTACTTTGCAATATTTTGCTTGCACCCTACGCAGCGATCGGCATAGTGCTTTCTCATTAGTCTAACTCGTTGAAACTCGCGGGGATGTAAGACCGGTCCAGCAGGTACGGATTGGGATCCATTGCTTGGTGTCGTCCTTCCACGGGATCTCGAAGGTATGTCGCTAGTCTTCACCTGTTTCAGCGAGTCCGGGACTGTAACTTGTTCGCCAACTTCAACAATGCGCTGAAACCACATCCTGCAAGATGGATTTTGACTATTTGATGATCAGCATAGATATCAACCCAAGTACAGATAAAGAGGATGTACCATTGAGTTCTGGACTCCGTCGAGCCACTGGCCTCAGTTTGGCAGCGTGGACAAGTGTTGTTGTTTGTACTACCTTCTGAGAACACCATGCTTATATCAATCTTCTGACCTGGGCGTAAACACAGGACTAGTTCAGATGTGCGGTTTAGTTCGTGCCCACTGTTTCCTTCCTCGATAGCATACTCCCGACTGCGGACCTTCCCATGGCCGGGATGACCTTCGAAGCGCTTCGCCAGGATCATGTCGAACATCTATTAGATGTGAGCTACTTAAAATTTATTGACGCGAGAGATGCGAGAGAAATACTCACTTCCTAGGAGTTGACTAATTCTAATGGAATGGGTACTAGGAAACCTCGAGCATCTTCTAAAGTAACGGGTGCTTGCTGCCAGTGAGTGCCAAGTCCACAAGGGGTTGCTTGTTGTGAAAGTATATGGCTGCGTAGTAAAGACAGAACACTCTTCATATCTATGACAATAGTGTGTACTTGAGAGCTGTTGTATGCTGTTAGTACATGAACGTGTCAGGGTAGAGGGCCTCTCACAGATATACGACACCACTCTTCACCGTGCTCAGAATCGTGTCCGAAGTTTTAGCCTGGGACACGAGCTTTTCCTCCATGGCTCTCAATTGAGCCATTTACTCCTCAGCTCGCCTGATAGACTCCTGGAGTAAGCCATGGACCAACTCTACGCGGAGCTTCTGTGCCGAGAATTCAAGTCTATTGGACTTCCTAGGTTATACATCATCAACTACCGAAAGACAGAACCAGTACGAGGATTTATCTTACCCCTCTGCAGCCCGACAGAGCATATTGATTGTCTTATCTGCCATCAGCAGCTTCCTTCTCAACTCCAATATGTCTTCTTTCTCCTTCAACCACAACACTTTCTTCGAGGCATCTTTAAGCCAGTTCCCACACCCTCCAGGCGACAGGCTCGTGCCATACATCCTGTCAACTTTCAATCGAAATGCCAACAATGTATCTTGCCAGTCTTTGACTGCATTCCTTAACATCGTTCCCAGCTCTCTGAGCTCAGAGCTCTCCTCGTAATTCTGCCATAGCGCTACCACCTGCGAACAGTGAGCAACTACTAATTCGCCTAAGAAAGAAACAAGAGCTAACCTGCAGTAGAGCTTGATGGAAAGCCTGCAATTCCTTCTCCAGAAGTTGATATTCCTTCGCAGACCCTCTAGAACCGCTCAAAGCCTGTGCAAGCGCCCAAGCGATTTGGCCCACCGCTATAATGTCTCCGACAGACCCGAAAGTTATCCCAGACATTGGAAAACGCAATCCTTATCGCCCATCAACTCAAAAACTGTCGTATTGTCCTACAGTCTGGTAGTCAATTCATCGCGAGTCGACGAGGCTGTGCTCTAGAGCAAGAACTCTGGTCGTCTGCAAAACCATTCGATGCTGGCAAGGCTTGGGGTTGGCCGTCTGAACATCACTCGACCAATTGCACGATGCCTAGAGAGGCTGCCACTGGTATACCAATAAAGTCGTATTCAATCGTCTCAATCCTCTATGGACAATATCTATGTCTGCTTCCTCTCTCTTGAATCAACAATCCTATCCACCTCCTCATCTGGCAGATTCTTGTTTCTCGCAATCCCATCTTCGGAAGGCTACAAATCCACCCCAGGACCAGGCTCTGCATATCTCTCCAGATCGCTCTCCTTCTGCCTCGAATGCTTATCATACCTATCGTGTCCCTTGCTCAACGGTTCATTCGCACCGTAGTGTAGACGTTTGCTCTCGACTGCACTGGCAATTGGTCTCTAAAATAAGGTTACACCCAGGTCAGCGCTCGGTCCTCTCCTGCAGATGGGTCGCAGATCATAAAGGATCAGACGAGACGGTGACATGCCCAGTTCCAGTCTCTACTTCTCCCGTTGCTCCCATGTCTTACACACCTCGAGAAATGTCGTTCGGATTGGTGGCGGCGCCTGCGAGCGAGCTGCTATCGGCGCCTTCGCCCTCACCTGGTCTAGGGTTGGATGGGATGAGGTTCTGCTTCCCAGCGTCGTTGGGAATTGAGGTGCCATCTTTGGCCATGTTGAGGAGGTCTCCGCCTTCACGAGGATCTTGTGCCATGGTGAATGTTGGTTCCTGCTTCTCTGAATAGGTCTGGTCGTGTGTGCTCTGCAAAGCAGCTATCAAGTGTTGGACAATGGAAAGCTATAGTCAGTCTGCCAACAGGTTAAGTATATAGCAATAGGCCCAATTGACGTTGGAGTCATTCATTGCCGTCATGATGCGTCGAGGAGTCGAGCTCTGGTCGAGAAAGTGTAGATGTCCATTTCGGACTTTAGGTGTCTTGGCAAGCATCACGCGACTAGCCCACATTCAGATTTTTTGTGGAGGCTTTCCAGGTTCTCTTCCCCAGCAATCTCTCTGTTTATAAAATTGAAACTGTCTCATAATCCTCAACTCTTTCTGCAACAACCGTCCCGATTATCACTTCCATTGGAGGTCGCATGCCCGTCTGCTTGCCGCTGACGCCCAACTATGTGCCGAGGAGGCCAGCCTCAGGCTATCTTCACACCAAATTGACCATTCCATTACCCCACAGCCACTTCGTATTTACCCTGTCAACTAAATGTAGCAAGGCTGGGGGCGGGAAGGGGTGCCTAAACTCATTATGGTTATTTTCTGGTTCCCTGCTTTGCTACGTTTAACAGGGTAAACACGAAGTAAGGTTAACATCCGGACCGTCTCTCCAGCTCCATCATCACTGGAGGCTGAAAGTGGAAGGAGCCGACGAAGTCCGCATCTTGGCGTCCGATTTCCCCTGACTAGAGAATTGAGGCTGCATTTTTATGTGCAATTTCGCCTTGTGGCTGACAGTTCGACCTCTCCAACCAGTCTCTTTTCTCGAAGACTTGACGGCAGAGTCGTCCCGCTGGACCGCACGGTCTAGTGATCGCCATTGGACATGCCCTTGGCTTCTGGGGCCGAAATTTTCTCGATCGTTTCAATATTTCAGCGGGGGTCCATGCAACAAACGATGGCTTGATCCGTCTGGCGACAACTTGCGTTGCAGTTCCCGCTCTGACACTGTTGGCCGGTTTAGACCAAAAGATCGACGCCTGGACAAGGCAAAGAAAGCTTGATTCTTATTCTGCTCTCCGAGACCCTGGTCCTTATGTATCGGATATGGGTTGCTCCTTTCGTCTTCTTCATCTGACTCTAACACACCCAGGAAACCTCATTCAATTTCATCCATTTTCTCCTAATTCGTGCGTCAACTATTCACTCATTAGCAATATTTACCTCCTTCCCTTCCAGCTCCAGCTCTAGCTTCCTCGACCTCGGCGGTGGCAGTCCGAGCTCAGCTCTTTATGATTCACCGGTCCGGATTCTCTGAAAGTTGCTGCGGTGCAGTTCTTTCCTTCGACTTCGATTGATGGTTCGATAACGCATCAAAACCTCACCTTCATTCTACCGAGACGATGATGAAAGACGGATTGATCTGGTCGATCATCGAAGCCGACACCGCCCAACATCCAGACCACACAGTATTTCTGAGCTCAGGCAGAAGAATGCTACAACGGATGGCGTTCTCGTTGCTTCCAAGCTTCGTTCAGAAGAAGATACGGCCAGGCCTCGCGAAATCATCACGGCTACACCCAACCTCATACCTCGATGGCCTGCGCGGGGTTGCTTCATTCATAGTGTTTATGGGACACTATACAGAGGAGAATTTGGGATGGTGGACGGAACCCTACGGTCTATACGAAGATGGAGCACCATCGTCCCCTTTTCAACTTCCGTTCCTACGTGTGATATACTCCGCCCGTCCTATGGTCCATATCTTCCTCATCATTTCTGGCTTCGTCCTTTCGTACAAACCACTCAAACAAATACACGCCCACCAATACTCAGCATTGGCCAACACTCTTTCCTCTTCCATTTTTCGACGAGCCCTCCGCCTCTTCCTTCCTTCCTTTGTCACTTTATTCATCATGGCTGTGGCCCTCAATTATGGCATCTCCGACGACAGATACGCCGATCGATATTTCGACCTACCTTCTCAACTTGGCCACGCCTGGGCTACATGTGTGCGTCTTATTGGAGCATCGTGGGCAATAGATGATCTTTCCTATCCTCAACCAGTGTATAATCCGGCCTTGTGGACCATACCCGTCGAATTTTCACAGTCGTTGCTTTTGTTCGCCGTCATTCTTGGCTTGTCTCGATGCATCGCCAACATACGCCTACTCTTGGTTGCTGGAATCTCGGCGTTTTGTTTCTACAGTGGGCAGCTTTATGCGGTGGAGTTCCTTGGCGGGATGTTCATTGCAGAGCTCACTCTCATTCAAGATGGATCTCTCACGTCACCAGTATCAAGCCCTACACTGCCAAAATACAATGCAGACGAGAAAATGAAGGAGGTCGATTGTGGCAGCACGCTTAAGCAGAAATTGGTGCAGGTATTCTGGGCTGCAAATGTAGTCAGTGGTCTCTTCGTCGCTTCCTGGACCAACAACCACATCGAAGAAGTTTGGGGTTTATCGTTCCTGAATGCGCATACTCCGGAGCCGTATGAAGGTCAGCGAGTCTGGTTTTGCTTCGGTGCTTTCCAGATTGTGGCTGCGTGTACCCAATTACGTTGTCTGCAGTCGATCTTCAACACTTCAGTTGCACAGTACCTGGGTAACATATCCTACGCTCTCTACCTCACGCACAATCTGTGCCTCACGACCCTCGAACCACGATTTCTTCCGATATTCGACGTTTTTTTCAGCAAGGCGACATTTTGGGGAAGGCATTTTGCCTGGTTGGCAGGCTTGGTTGTCTACCTTCCGATCATCATCATTGTTGCAGACTTATTTTGGAGAGCAGTTGACATACCGACTGTCAAATTTGCGAAATGGTTCGAGTCAAAATGTGTGGTAGAAAAGAAACCATGATTCGTCTCACAGCATGGGCATTTTGTATGTGGGTTTTGGATGGCGTTTTGGTTGATAGCATTTGGGTCACGGCGTTGGGGACACACATTGTGAGACTGCATGCCCAGTAGAATATCCTGAGTTTTGACATTGTACGGATTCGTGCGAAATGCATAGAACCAAAATTCACAAACAAGAAGATTAACTGCAGGCCCACTGTTCCATAGAGTCTAACATGAGTCGTGACAGCCGCTCCAGTGAGCAGTATTTGCCTAAACGCCACTGTGTCTACTTCCTACAGGCCATAATAAATGTTAATAGGCACAGGCCAGTATTTAACTAGATGTAGCAAAATACTATAATCGTGGAGAGATGATTGGTCTCACCACCCCTTGGCAACACGGCCACAATCACCTCACGATTAACATTTATTTCGGCCTGTGGGTAGTACAGTCCCTTGTAAGATCAATCGAGCTTTTTGAATTGTACGATTTACAGTCAGTCTATCACCCTATTTATCATTCTATAAACTAGAAACCTGAGAATTAATCGTCAAACTATTCTAGATTTAAACAAATGACGCGAATCTTTTAAACCTTAAACGCTGATTCGCTAAAGCTTATCAATCACAGCAATACGATTTTAATACTAATACGAAAATCAAAAAATAAAATTATTCTTCGAAAATTTTTATTTTTTCAACTACGCGTAATATAAACAAAATATTTACATCGAAAAATTCGATTCAAAATCATTTTTATTTTCTATTAATATTATTTCGTCGTCAAAATAATCGTTATCAATTAATACGCATTCGAACTTACTATCGACTTCGTTCGATTCATTTAATTCGACAATCTTTTCGCGCGCAATTAATATATTTATTTCAACGTTAAAAAAATTAAATAAATCGAGTATTTTAACGTTTTTAAAAATTTTCAAATAATTATTATTAATTTTTGATTTTTTGATTTTCGATTATATTTACTTTTTATAAAAATTCGAAATAATCAATCGAGCGTATTAATAATACTCAATAAATAAATTTTTATTTTTTACAAATTAATTAAATTTATATAAAATACTTATTAATTTATTTCAATAAATTTTTTTATAATAAATATTATTTAATTAAACTTTTTATCGCTTTTTAATAATTTGTATTATTTTTTTTGAATTATTTAATAAATTTATTATATACAGTTTTTTTTTATTTTTTTTTATTATTTTTTTTTTTTTTTTTTTTTTTTTTTTTTTTTTTTTTTTTTTTTTTTTTTTTTTTTTTTTTTTTTTTTTTTTTTTTTTTTTTTTTTTTTTTTCTTTTTTTTTTTAGTTTTTTTTTACAATTTTTTCATTTTATACAAATATTTTTTTTTTATACGATTACGTAATTTTTTTTAATAAAAACAATTAATTTAAATTTTA